>RPOG01001281.1:0-164885 GCA_008086565.1 Thalassoma bifasciatum
GTTTATGATGTCTATTGATTCAAGAAGCCATGTCATCATGAATGTTTCTTGGATAAAAATATAAGACATCTGACGTCATTAACACTCAGACAGTAATGTTCAGCATGATCAATACCATAACAAACACGTAAACACACTTAGCATGCAGAGTACAGCGTTCTCACATGTGCACATTAGATGCAGATAAATATTTAAAAGCCTGTCTGATAAATGAGAAGCTCTTAACCGCAGACATGCAACATTTTTCATCCTTTGACAAACTGGCGCCTTCCATTCCTTCTTGATGCAATCAAGAGAAGATGCACATCAGCTGCAGAAGACTCAAGTCTGAAGGTGCTTTTACGCCCTAAATCAGTCAACAGTGAGAGGGTGGCCATCTGACACGTATTAATCATTCATATGGACTGACAGCTGGGAGCATGTGGAGGTATAAAGGAAAGGAGTTCAAAGAAAGAGGTGAGGATGGACGAATCTGTGATTGGCCTACATGCAATGTCAGCATGTAGATGCATCAATATCATAAATCACAAAAGCTTAGAGTTCCTCAAAGGTTCTGTGTAGTATCTTCTGATTGAGGTAATGCTCATAGAATCTGATTCACTTATACTTCAACTCAACTTACGTCACCTTTCGAACCCCTACTATTAAAAGTACTGAACTTAGAGTGCCTGCTTATCATACTTACAGTCTCTAAAAGTAGTATGGGAGGTGGAGCCCTCAGTTTTCAGACTCCTCATCTTCTAAATCAGCTATCACCTATCTATCCAGGAAGCTCTCTATTTTAAGAGTAGACTTCAAACCTTCCTTTTATAAGTAAGCTCCTCCTATTTCCATTTATCAGATGCCAACCCTAACACACTTACAAGAAGTACACTACTTGCAGTATGTAAGCTGTTCCAGTGTGGCAACAAGTCATCGACTCATGTTGACACCAGGATCGATAACTCACAGGCAGATTCATCACCATCTCTTTTTCTACACTCACATCTTTTTTGCCAACAATGAGTGCACTTAACAAGTCCAAGAATATAATTTCCAAAGGGAGATCACCAAAGCATACAAACTGGTTCCAGCAGAGGAAACTCCTAGAACGAAGAATGAAATGCAGAACAGACATTAGGGCTTGTATCCATTATAATAACATGCAGCCTATGTTTATTTTTCTGGGTGTTACTGTGCCTTTAAATATTAAGTATTTAATTATATATTTGTATTTTGCCCTTAGCACTTGCATATTTTGCATTTGAGGGCTTTGTTTGTGTTTGATTGCAGAGTAATTGTCCGTTTATAATATTATGTTAGACATGTTTCTAAACAGAGATTATCTTTTAAATGAACAAATAAAACATAGACACATTTAATTTGAATTTACATTGTGTCTGTTCAGATTAGGTATTTGCCTTCTGTTTCTAGGTTGCCCCTTGTCATAAATGTCATTAATAAATGCTTTCTAAACATAAAAAGCCCTCACTTTGGTCCAGCTTACAAAACAATGAAAATCTGCTTTTTTGTGACAGCATTTATTAATCAGTAATTAAACGTTTACTGACCCTCACCTCATGTTAGAATCATAATCTGTAAAAGTTTTATAGATGGTTTATAATAACCATAAGGGGTCAATTGGTTTTGTTTGATCCATCATTTATAAAGTATGAACAAAGGGTTATTTGGCACATTTAAGACGTTCATATAAGTTAATAATAAAACACAATGTTTCTACATGATTTACAAATGAGAATTAATAAATAAACAATATTTTAAGACAATGAGTTAAGTATAAATTAATCACATCAAATCAAATTAATATTTAACTAATGCTTATACAATGCTAGAACAGTGCATAGTCATTAAAAACTGTTACCAAATAGGGACATAATTGTACTGTCTATAGCTGACATGTTTAATGATCAGCCTTGTGAATTGTTGTGTCATGTCAGATTCCTCTGTTTATTATCATAATTACATTAATACATATTCCTATGCTCTCTCTCTCTCTCTCACTCACATCCATTATGGCGTGTTCATGTTGCACACTATGAACAATTTGTGTAAAGTTTATTTAAACTGTGTGTGTAAACATCTCTTCAAAACTGTTTGATAGTCAGCACTGTGTGTTTAAAGCTGCTTTATTTTTAAAGTTGTCTTCATCACACTGTAGGCGGCTCTTCACTGAAATGAGACTCTGCAGGGTTTGAGAGTTTGACCTTTTTGAGAGTGCTGTACGTAAACTGTTCAGAGTTTTTGAACACTCTGATAGAAGTGACATAATAAGTAAAAACACTTAAAAGAAACTCAGTGGCTGGATTCTGACTCTCTCATTTTGTATCTTTCATTAATTGAAAATTATTTAGTATCTCATGTGATACTGGGGAATATTTACTCATCATTTACTTATTTACTCTTCACCTTGTGCTTGTGTTTGTCACTGTCCCTGTCTATGGAGATGTTACTTGATTTCTGGAGTTTTGACTTGTGCTAGTTTTGACCCTCACTCTCCTCTCACCACAGGCTCTTGTCTCTGCAGTTTTGGCATATCTCAGTCATGCATCTAAATCAGGAAACAAATCACAAGCCCTGTAACACCGGCGTGTATCCTGACTTGAGCCTTTAGTGAAGGTGAGGTGATGAGGGGAATATTTAAACAGCCTTCTCTTCTATACCTCGCTGCTGGGCTGTCATTCTAGCTCAGGCAGTATTTATCAAGCAGCTGCGTCAGAGTTTGGTTTGATTTTACTCAGTGGCACACCTCAACAAAGACTTCACATCATGAGGCTAAGTTTAACATTAGTCATTAGAAAAATAATCCAATTGTCATTATTTTTATCTGTGATTTTACAATATTTTGCGTGATTGTGTCTAGGCCCCCCGGTCTTGCGTGTTTTTAAGCAAACACAGAGTAGGAAATGAACATTGACATTTTAGTATAGCTGCTTTTTGCTCATTTAAGTCACTTTTCACTTTTCCCAACCCCTTTTGACCATTTTTTGCTCCCCTCTGGCTATTTTTTAAAGTTTCATCCAAACTTTCCTGCCAGTTTTTGCTGACCTTGGCTATTTTTAGGACTTTTCAGGGGTTTTTGTGTGACTTTTGTTCCACATTTTTGCAACCTTCTGACTTTCTTCAAAGTTTTCTCAGAATTTTCTTGCTAATTTTTGTTGCTTATTGCCCAATTAAGTCACTATACACTCTTTCTTCAACACTTTTTGGACATTTTTTACTACTTTCTGAGTATTTCTTAAGTTTCTTCCTAATTTTCTTACCAATTTTGCTGTTTCTTGACCATTTTTTGCCACCTTGAAACTATTTTTATTACTTTTCTTTCCTGTTTTTGCCACTTTTCACCACTAAGATAATTTGTGTTGCAAAGGTAGTTTTCAACAGTTTCATTATTTGGTTGAACTGAGTTGATTAACGCTAGTATGGAGCAGAAAACATCTACTGTAAAAATAAATAAATCTGGTGTTCTGACCCAGGTTATACAAATATGGCACTGTCTGAGATAAGAATATTGCAACAGGTCATGCTGCAATTTAATCCAATTCGCCCTTAATTGCCCAGCCCTAATATTTAGCATTTTATCTTTCAAAGGATGTGAACATAGACAGAGCAGTCAGGCCCTTGGTGCAGAGAGGAAAAGATGAGTTTAGAAATTCTCAATGATCAAAATGTTCTATATCTTATCCTTTCATTCAAATAAACAGATGCCTTGGCAGTAAAAGTAAATGTACATGTGACACATAACCAAAGACACTGTGCCAAGCTGGTTTTAAAAGCAAAACATGGAAGCAGGCCATCACATTTCAGCACCAAGGACAGTGCATACAAAAATAACTAATACAGAGCCTATAAAACACAAAGTAGACAGTTTACACACGTGTTGAAGTAATCAAAAAGGGAATAGATTTTTTTGACTGGTTTGATTTTCAGCTTGGCTCAATTGTGATCCTGGCTTTCAAGGCAAGGTGAGGGTATTTTCAAAGAACATTCCAGTTGTACGTTCAAAAAGTGCTTCACACAAGACATGAAAAGAATCATGACACAGGTCAACAAACAAATTCAGAGAAACTATTTAAAACCCCTTCAAAAGAAAAAGTTAAATGAAATTAAGACTCACGAACATATTCATTCATTCAGATGTACTTTATTGTACTGTATCAGCTTCTGAATCACTTAACGTGAA
Source organism: Thalassoma bifasciatum (assembly GCA_008086565.1). Taxonomy (NCBI): domain Eukaryota; kingdom Metazoa; phylum Chordata; class Actinopteri; order Labriformes; family Labridae; genus Thalassoma; species Thalassoma bifasciatum. The sequence continues at coordinate 4,181 of RPOG01001281.1, forward strand.
AAACACCAAGGTCATTTTATAATGTCTCAGGACCTTTTGCTCCTTCGTGGTGTTGAATCTATTTACCACCTCGTCCTTGATATTGTTTATGCCTCACTCATCACGAAGCAACATGAGATTGGAAAACTTGGATTCATTCACACAAACTTGTTCTTGGGTGTGAAAAGCCTATGAAGGACATCTGATCCATGACGTTTGTGAAAAGGAGTTGAAGGTGTGTATTGGGATCCATGGCTGAATCAAAAATATTAGTCACAAAACAAGCAGAACTATTTCATATCTTCATCTGGCTGGAAGATGTCTTCTGAGAAGAAATTTATTTTTTCCATCCACATTCAGGCTTCCAAAAGCTATTTGGTTCAGTAATGAAAACAGTTCCTTAAAATTTTTAGGATTCCAAGTCCTATTGGGGGACTTTTTTGGGTGCACATGGCCTCTCTAAGGACTATAATCATAGAAGGAGCAATTTAGAAGAATGATCAGAATATATCAGTTGGGATGATGGATTTTCTTTTTTTTTGTTTTCTTTTCTTTTTAAGCTATGATCATCAAGTCATAAAATTAATATAAAATACATAAATGAATAAAAACCAGAAATCTTATCTCGCAGAACTTAATTCGAATCACATACAAATCAATAGTGACTAAGCTATTTCAATTTTGAGTGTATGTCTCTCATGTCTGTGCTTTTAACTGGCCAGTTACAAAGGTTTAGATCAGATCCTATAAAGTCTAAACGAGTACTGAGAGCAGTACTGATCGTAACTCTTCAACATCCACTGATTCAGGACTAAGGGTAGAACATCAAGACTGTAGACTGTATATGAAATGGATGGTGTGGCTGTGGCCTGAACTGTTGCACGGTTTTGCAAAAAAAAAAAAAAAAAAAACGTCTCGGGGGCCCTATCAGCTGCCATTGAGCAGCCAAAATCTGCGCAGTCGAGAATCTGAATGAAACCAGGGAACAAAAAAAGCAAAAATGAATAAATAAATAAATAAAAATGAAAAAAAAACTTTATTCTAAAGTCTCACCCCTTTTGGGTTATTTTTCCTTAAGTTTCTTACTATCCCTGAAAAAAAAAAAACACAGGCGCGGCGTTCAATCATTGTTAATAAGAACTGATAACCCAGTATTTCTTAAACATCTAATAACTATGGAAAAAAAACAGCATCTCAGAAAAAGACCAGCCCAGCTATATCTTCATATCATCGCAGCATGAGGTAGATTTGTGCAAGATGTAACAATTTTTCAAATTTGTACCACCTCCCATCTGGAATGCATTAGGAAACTGGGCTTTTGGCCTATGCTGTAGCCAGTCACCAGTAGTTTTTATGAAGACCTCTGTAAAAAATCAGATACGTCATGACAAACAGTTCAAACTGTCTATGACCCGGACCCACAACCTTCATTGCACATCCACCCACACTGCACTAAAGTACACGGCTCCGAGATCAGCCTCTTTGCCCTCCTATAGACACACAAGGACCAAGTAGGAAAACAGTCTTACACAACCCTGAGTGACTACCAACAGTCAGTAACAGTATTTATCCTCTGAAGAGCATTTGCCCTGAAGCAGCCACAGCCTCTGCTCTCTAATGCCAATTCAAGTTTTTCCATTCAGATCCTTCTCTCTATCATATTTTACATTTTTTCATGTGTCCAGCCTCTTTTCAGTCCAGTCATCCAAACATTATGTTTCCCTGCTTGTTATAATGAGGCAGTTTTCTTTCCCAGAGATAAATACCTGCTGCACATCTCTTAGGGCTTGATTCCTCTCTTTGTTGAACTGTTAGTATACTTCTTTGATTCCCGTAGAGCATTGAACCTGTCTTACCAAGAACCACTGCATAACTACTACAAGTATTGAATCTCTTGACAAAAGCATTTCCAGGGATGCTTTTTCTGCAGAGTTGTGTTGTCAGCTGGAAACTCATTCCCTTAAACTTTAAGGCAAGTGAGCTTAAGCTGTCTTTTGATGCTTTTGATCTTGTTTCCATCTGGTGTTGCATGGACAGTAATAATGGGATCCCGCTCTGCTCCGGAGGCTGAGAAAAACCAAGTATTTCTGCTACGTGCTAAGTCGTCTTATCAAACTTTCAGGACTCTGGCAAAAGAGCAATTAATATTCACACAAGCCATGTAAGCACTTTTGTTGCATTTGAAGACCCCTGACCACTCACTGTTCCTGCGCTTCACTGCTTTTTACTACATGTTATGGGGGATTAAGATGCAAATTGTTGCCTTAATCTTTGCAGTTAAATAAGCTTTCTGGGTTCAGGGCTAAGTAAGCCTGCAGTGTGTGCTGTTAAAGCATGAGCACTGTCATCACTATATGAGGGCTCAGCCTTAGTGGCATCTCCAAACACAAAGTGAATTTCATGTTTAATGTATGTGAGTACTACAATGTCAAATTATCATAAACTTCAAACATTTTTTTTTCCACATTCAATGTACTGAACACCATGGGAGCAAAGCTTCACATAAACAAACACACAAACACATACACACACTCAGTATAAGCTGTTGCTGCTGTTTAATCTGCAGGGATGTTGATTTACCAAATCATGATTGAAGTCTTCAGCATTAAATGTTTTCCATCCACAATCATAAATAAACAAACACATACACACAGAGCTGCACAAACACACAGCAGTCTCTGTACAGTTTGATGGAAAGCCGCGTAGCTGATGTCTTCATAAGTCCTGTGTTTCCTGCGCCAAGTCAGCTCCACAGAAGACAAGATGAATGTAAATCCGAGCCTATAGATTATCCATTCTCCTCGCATAAAAACTGCCGGCCACAATCCCCCATTCACCCTCTTTATATTCCTTCCCTTCATATGGATTTCAGCAGTCAAATCGTATTATGTAGAGACACCCCAGTGGCTCGCTGGGCGAAGATGTGTACAGTGCTCTTGCAGTTTTGTGGGTTAAACCCGACACTTTCCCCCATAAGCTCTTTCCTCTCCCCCCCCTGATGGAAGCAGAAGTTGTTTTAAAACTCAAAAGCATATTTTTACATCGCGGAAACCAGCTCCAACTCTTTACAGTACAAACTCCCTATGCTCAAATCGTATTACGACAAAACTCAAAGCATCCTGCGTCATTTATCAGCCCGAACATCTGTGTTACTTTGGGAAGTTGAAGAGTGAAGTTGCAGAGATGAGGGTTCATGTTCGGGTTATGATAAAGAGCGAGTGCATCCAAGTGTGGGGTGTCAGGGCAATAAAATAAACGTAGCAATTCATCCATGACGAACAAATCTACAGTGTAATACCCTTCTGAGACTACTCGGTCACGATGCTCAGAAGTTAGTTAGTTGCAATCATTTGAACATTGTGTACCCACGAATATGTCATGTTGGGTAAGTTTTCTTTAATTTTACACATTTACATTCCTGATCAAAATCTCAACATCAGTTTAAAAATTGCATGTATTTGCGTTTTTCACTGTTGGATCTTAGGAAGGTTTTAACCCTGTGGTGCATAATGGTCACTACAGTGGACACCTATTTAGTGGTTAGTTATTTACTCCTAAATCCAATGGTTCATGTGATGGAAATTCATATTAGCCTGTGTCAGGATATTTTTATTCTTCTTAGGGCCTGAAAAAAATGTTTCCATTTTTTTTCCCCAAACACATATAAAATTTTGAGCATGTTATAGACAAACATTTGAGGGTGAAAAAGCTTAATCAGTGTTAAAATGGATGAAGGAGAGTTAAAAAGCTTTGCAAAACATTTTTAAAAAAGATTATTCACGAAATTACCAAAGGAAAAAAAAAAAAAAAGAAGTCAAACAAAGAAAAAAAAATCATATTGACATTAAGTCCACACTGTTTTATGTTGAATGCACAGTTACAATATTTGGGGAAAAAATTGGAAAACTTTTTTCATGCCTTAATACAAATAAAAACACTCAAGGGAAAAATCCTGACACTGACTTTCATAATTCATGCATCAGAGGGTTAAGTAGAGCTTCAAAATGCAAAAAGAAGAAATGCGAACAAGAGACCAAATGATTATTATTATTATTTTTTTTTTGCCTTTGCTTTTAAGAAATGCTCACAGTGTGTTTACTTGACAGAAAATGACATGGAATCCAAATTGTTGCACAGATTTCGGCTTTAAAAGGCTGTGGTTTTAAAATTTTGATCAGCTGATGAACAGACTATTTCAGTTAAAGTGCTATTTACAATAAATTTCCTGCTTGAAACTTTTGGTCTCTTGTTCCCATTTCTTCTTTTTGCATTTTGAAGCTCTACTTAAAACTTTCTTAACATCCAACAGAGCAAAATTAATTATTTTCATTTTCTTTTACTGGTCTTAAGATTTTGATCAGGAGTGTATGTGTCATGTTTTTTCTTCTCTGTTTTATTTTGACTTCACGAGCCCTTGTGTCTATTTCAGATGCACCCCTGTTTGGTCGCACCTGCTCCCTAGTTGTTCCTCTCCACCAACTGACCTCATGTTTCTCACTGTCTAATCATCAGTTCATGTTGCCTCACAGTCTTTGTCCCATAGTCACAGTAATAGATGTTTGAATCTCCCCTGCCTTTTTGACCTTGTCTCTTTTGTTTCACTTCTACCTTCATTGTCTGATATCTCAACCTCATTCTGATTGCCTTTTGTGAACTGACCCTGCCTGGACTCTAATTAAAGGGTCTTGATACAATATGGTGGGATTTTGAAAACACATTAAAGAGGGGGCATTTTGATGTTGAAGTTTTTCAAATCACCAAATCTATCTGTAAACTGATCAAAACATGATTTAAAAAAAAATGGCTGAGACTTGCTAAATAAACCAAGCAGGGCTGGCCAATCAGGAGGGAAAGCGTTTGTGCTGCTGGGAGTCTTAAAGAGACAGCATTCAAAACAAAATATTTCAGTCAAAGGCTGAATTATGCTTTCCACACAAATGTGACATATAAATTAGACACATGGGATCAGCACGAGAGAATGCTTGTGGTTATTATTATTTTTCGCTGATTCCTCTTCTCTGCCGAGTGTGGTCCCAAAGAATTGTTCACCACACGGTTACCACGGTGATCTCTGTGAGATGAATCATATAAATGCATGTTCAATTGCATTTAGTCACTAAGAGCTCCTGTTCATCTGCCATTCTGTCAGAGTGTCTCCATTTAGCATTTAGAAATTTGAAAAGGACTGGGCAAGAGGGCAAGGTTTTTAAAATGACGTCATTAGTCCAAACTGAGCCATTGGACCTCAAGGACAAAAAGAAAAGAAAGGAAATATAAAAAACAGGGATTTTCTGATACACCATGTCATTGCAAAAGGGACTTTTTAGGGCATGATACCCCTCTTTAATGTTGCTTGATAACCAACCCAGAAACATCCCAGCTAGTTGGAGCAATTCCTAAACAATTGATCACTTTTAAAACATTTGTGTCAGTCACTTTTATAACTCCCCTGTCTCCATGCACTGAGTCAGGAAAAATAACACAGGGACAAAAAATATGCTGCTTTAATGTTTTTTTCTCTTTAGTTTGCTGCTTTTATCTCAAATTTGTATGTATTTTTTATGATTCTAAATTGTATTAAGATCTAGACTCGCACTTTGGGAACCACAACATTCTCCCCTACTTGAAAAAATGTCAAACCACAGCTGGTTGTGTAAACTCTGAGGTAATTTTAAAGTGTTCAGTTCCATTTATGTGTCATGTAACCGAAGGAGCGTACAAACACCATGTCCTCGTGTCATGAAGCTGAGGACTGAGGGATTAACATTTCATGTTTGGAGCAGAAACATTGTTCAATCAGTGGGTGTGTGTGTGATAGGGAGTTCTGCTCTTTACTCAGCTACTACTATGAGCTGATTTTCTTTTGTGACCTAACTAGACGTCCCTTTACAAGAGGCCTCACGTGGACCAGCTCAACAATAAACGTCTTTTCAGTCAGATGATGGAGAAATGTAAATTCATGCCTGGAGATTATACATCCTCCTCAGAGGAAAACTGTCACACCATTCTTTCAATTCAGCCCAATTGTATAGTCAAATCCATTATCCGTGTGGAGCCCAGGAGAGGGAGGTGGGGTGGGGTGTGTGTGTGTGTGTGTGTGTGTGTGTGTGTGTGTGTGCGTGTGGGGTTGGGTACTTCCAGACGACAAGGCACACATTTTCCTTTCAATCTCCTGTCTCCACCAAGAACATTCCTGTCACTCATTTCCATCATAATCCTCTGGCTTCTATGTTTTCTGTCAAGAGCGTGACAGATGTTACACACAGGGAAGGAACAAGAAACTCATTCTGTTTGTTTATTTTGACGATGAAGCTTTTCCCTGAGCCGCACATTTTCAGAAGTACTCCTGAGGGCTTTAATCGCCGCTGAAGTGGACTTGACCTCAGGATCTCAGACGTGGACGACAGAGTTAAGACCCGAGCCAGGAGAAGTTCTCAAACAGGATTTTCTTTAGCTGGCCAAACTTTACCTTCAAACTCTGTCATTTTTTGAAATCTTGGAGCTTAGACATCACTTTAGCTGAAATGACTTTTGATCCTACCATTGTTATCATAGTCATTAATGACAGTAGTTGTCGTGATACATACTGTAATGAGTTTAATAAACACACCTGTGTCCTCGCTCTACAAAATATCTCAAAACTAAGTGAGACTTTTTGTCTAATTTCCACACAAAAATATATCTTTCTACACTTCATATATGTCACAATAATCTAACAAATCCAGAAAAAACGTCATATTTTAAGAAATCAGTAGCCAACAGTAAGAGCTGGATGTTTGTTAAGTGTAAAATAATCTGCAGATGGATAAGCTTTAAGAAACAAATAGCCTGTGATCTGAAAAAATCCAACATTTAACGCCAAATAACGAACTTCCTGTCTGGATCAGGCCATCCTGCCAAGAGGTTTTGTTTTCTTTTTTTCTTTTTTTTTGTAGATCTTTGCATTTTACTTATCCTTTCAAAATTTTGTGCATGTAGGTGAAAGCATTGACTGTATATAGAATGGACAGTGTGACTCCGCCTGTCACCGCTCTACAATTTTGAAGCCAAAAAACCCCATTACTTGAGCCGCCATTGTGCAGCCAGAGTCTGCGCAGTAGTGAAACAAAAATATTTATTCTTCTTCTTCAGAAGGTTTAGTCTCCTTTTGGCTCTCTTTCCCGAAACTTCATATATCCCCGATAAAAAACTACTCACTAACAGCAGCTGTCAACTATCGTCAAACAAAACTTATAACACGGTTTTTAACGTCCAATAACTAATGAGAAACTAACTTCTCAGGAAAAAAAAAAGACTTGAAAACAATGCAGCCAAATGGCATCATCATACCACCTTAGCGTAAGGATGAGAAAAATGTTTCTACCAAGTATTGTAATTTTTGAAAGTTTTCCCGGCTCATATCTGGAATGCATGGGGAGGCGGGGTTTATGACCTATACTGCAGCCAGACACCAGGAGGCGGGGCGTTTGCTGGACGCTTCAGTTTGATTCGAACGTCGTTACGTCCACTCATTATACAGTCTATGGGTGAAAGTAGCTGGCGGGGCTGCCAAATTTAGTCAAAAGGGGGCGCTACCGAGTGTGGTACCTTTCTGAAAGCTCCAAATTTATAAATTTTTTGCATTCCCTTGGGGGGTTAGGCAAATATTCCTGACTATTTAACCAGGTTGAGGGGTCCAAAATTGCGAATTATTATTGTGAAGAAAGAAAGAAAGAAAGAATAATAATACTGGAAAAATTCATTAAAAATCAACCGTGCATGTCACATGGCCATAAGTGGTATCACCAAACTCGATTTGTGTCACAAGTCTTGAAAATGTACTTTTTGTGCCAACAGCTTGCTGTTTTCTGTTATTTTCTGATCTTCCCCTGTTTGCCTTGGGTTACAATAGGGCCTCACGGGGACCTATGGTCTCTCGGGCTCGGTCCCTAATGACATTCTGACAGTTTCTTGAAATAAGAATATTGTTCCAATTTAGGAAACTTAAACAGTAAATCATTCTCATCTCATTTAAAGTGTTTTTTTTTGTTCCTACATTGTAAAACTTTTTAGTGAATATAACAGTGATTTACTGGTGACACTGCTGCCCTCAATTAGTTTCCTACAGTACAAGTTAAAAAAAAAAAAAAGATGGTAATTTTTTATTGACTTTATGGTTTTATGCCTTATAAATGTAAAAGAATACAGTATAGTATATAGTATAACACAGTTTAACCAAAATACAGTATATTAGTGTTGGGATTTTGCTTTAAATTTACATCAAAGCTTTACAGTGTACTCTTTAAAGACAGTTCAGGCATCATTTCTGTTTTGTAACACCTTGGAATAAGATTTTATTTTTCTTTTATTCAGGTGAATCAAGCTTAATTGAAGACTTTGAAGACGTCTTCTTCTTCTTTTTTTTTTTTTAACGAGGAATAAAACAAAAACCGCCCCCATGTTTTGACTTTAGCAGTGTGGACTCTGATTATGCTGTCTAGTCAATAAAAGTTGCCCTTACCTGACAGCCAATCACAACAAAGCGTTCTAATTGGCTGTTGTTTGCTTTAATTCAATACGAATTGATTGTGTATTTACATAGACACCACCTCAGGGGTCGTGAGGTCATGGCTATAAACCAGCATTCACCCTTTTCTTCTTTCACCGCAGTCATGAATAAATCCTTCACTGACATTTGCAAATGCAGCAATTAAATGCGAACAATGACTTTTCCAGGAATTAAACACAATGCAAATCTCAGTAAATCAGATGGATAGAGTCACCATTATGATTGGATTATGTTTCCCAGTTTGTATCTCAAACAGACAAAGAATATAAAAAAACATGCTCAGGAACCGCAGACAAAGCAACATGTAAATTGATATGCATTGAGTCAACATATGTTGCTCTTTCATTGAAAAGAAAGAGACTGAAGTCACATTCAGAAGGAAAAAAAAAAAAAATGTGCTTGGGAGTCATGGATTCAATGAACCTCTTTCAACATCTCAAGGTTTCTTTTCAATGTAGGCCCTCTTAAGACTGAAGCCTGAGCCAGATTTACCCAATCAGCATAGAAAAACACCCCTTCAAAGTAAGAGCATGTGATTGCCGTGTTGTTTGCACACAGAAATCACACAGGATTGAAGTGAAAAGACATGGGGACACATCAGGAAAGCCTAAATAAAACTTTGGACCAATTGTGCACTTAACTCCAAGTACAAATTTGCATTTCAGACTTTACTTTACCTTTCCAGCATCTACAGTGTCTTGTAAACCCTGATCTACTTAAATATTGTTTATTCTGCTCTTTTTTTTGTATTATGAACATGATGTGAATTAACATGCTGGATGTTCAGACCAAACATGCAGATTTCAAACCTCTACCTGTTCATATGTGGTAGAAATCCACTTTATCTGTCTGTAAACTGATAAAATTAGCCTTTTTCTAAAAGTAGCATAAGAGCTTCATTAGACTTGCTGAAATGATGACACAATTGCAGAAGGATCTACGAACTGGTTCATGACACAGTGGTATATCTTTCTAACACCAAGGTTTGCCTCTGACATACCTTGAGAAGGCTAGTCTATCAGAAGAATTGATGACTATGGAGCAGGGAGCTTTAAAAGAACTTTGAGGACTTTCTAAGTGATCTTTAAAAAAGAAAAAAATCTTATATCAAGATTTATGCCTGACCATAATCCATAATTTAAAATGAGATTATCAGCATTAACATAGGTTATTTCTAAATGCTTATTCATAGCTTCCAGGTGAGGTCTGACTGGACCAGACTGACTGATGGTAAAGCAAAGTCTCTATGACAACACAACACCAGCTGACTCACTTAAGCAGCGAGAGGAGAGATCCCTGTTTTTCCCTCCTGAAAATGTTTCTTTGATTCATTTAGTAGCAATAGTGGACACTGGAGCTTGACTTTCTGATGGAACAGGGACAGAGGAGCAGGGGAAAGCTAAACAGGAGAGTGATAGAGCACAGGCTGAAGGCTAAAACAGGAGCTAAAGGCGAAATATTGGGCTCATTTGTTTGTGATGATGTTTATTCCAACCCACACGCAGCAGTAATACTGCAGTGATTGGTTCAAACTTGAGGGTCTATCAATAAAATGAAGAGCCAGGTTATGTTTGCTCTGCTTGGTGAGGTCGGAGTCGGTAGACGAGCACTGGTGGGACATTATCAGGATTCACTAGTGTTACACTTTATGGATCTGTCAGAGCACCAAGCTGTGAGCAGTTCTAAACATAGCTGGCTGCTTAACTATGGTAGGCTACATATTTACCAGATTTGCTTGTTGTCATGTTTCAAACAACAGCCATACATAACTGCTGATAAATGTACTTTATAAAAAGTTATTCTGAACAAAGAACAGTAGTGTTATCAAGAAGATCCAATCTCTATTCATCTTTCAAAACAAATGAACAAGTTATTTCATCAGTCCTCCAGCTAAAGGAGTCACTGCAATCTACTCGAGATAGGTTTTTCTCATAGTCCCTTTAAAGAGACAATAGTTAAAACAACAACAACAAAAAAAAGTTTCTTATAACACCAGTGTAAAAAACAAGTACATACCTTTATTTTTTGTTAGCGGTGCATCACATTAGGTTCATAGGTTAAAAATAATATAATAGTTCCTCTTTAGGGTGAATTTGTTCTGTTTAGAGTTATTCTCATCTACTTTAAGGTAGTGTGTCAATGAGATGCATATCAAGGTTCAATTAGCTCAACAGATAGCATACACCAAATGTACAGAGGCTGCAGTCTAGACCCTTTGCTGTCTATCCCCTCCCTCCCTGCCTCTCCACCTTAAATGTTCAGTCTCTTTCAGCTGTAACATCAACAAAGGCAGAAAACTCTCAAAAGCAATTAAAAAATGCAGCATGTCAGCTTCACTTATTGTTGTAAGTATCACAGTGTTTTTGGGGCATGATGAGGTCGCTGCTTGATTAATAAGGTTTCTAAAGCGATTGGAGGGCAGGCTTGTTAAATTGTCTATGAAAGTTTTGATACAGTCTCTTCATGGTTGAAGTGTATGTTACAATAAGGTCGTGTAATCAAAGAAACAATGGAGGAAAAAGAAAGAGGGAAAGGCTGTGGACGAGGGCTTATACAGGGGACCGAGGAGGAAGGTAATGGGGCGGAGCAAAGAAACAGACCACAGAGAGAGAGAGAGAGAGAGAGAGAGAGATGTGGATGTGATTTGCAAACAAATTCTTCCTCTTCTTCTCACCATCATTTGTCAGTTTTGAGCACCTGTGAGTGACTGAAAGAAGGCTGTTCACTTCAGGTCAGTCAGCCTTGTATTTCTTCAAAGGCAGATAAAGGGTAAAAATCACAACACAAGAGTTCATGGGAAATAATAATTGCTTTGGAAAACCGAGCAAGAACATACGATTATATTACGTTTTGAAACACATAATTGAACTTTAAACAACTCGTGTGACTCATACGAAATCAAGTCTATCAAAAATTCTAGTTTTAATGCTTGAAAAATGTTGGAAATGTACAGTGGCATGTTGCATTCAACCGGAAAAAAAAAAAAAATCATTCTGTTTTTACAAGTAATATCTCATAAAAACAGGATTTTTATTTATTTTTGATTTTCCTATCTTTATGAGATACTATCTCGAAAAAAACATAATTTTCTTTTTTTTCTGTTTTTATGAGATATTATCTTGTAACAACAGAAAATATTCATTTTGGATTTTCCTGTTATATGAGATGCTCTCTTGTAAAGACAAATATTTCCCATGATGCATCGCTGCATGACTCGTCGCTGCATGTTTTTAGCTGCCATGTCAAACAGATCTGACTGGGCTTCACGCCGGAACAGCTGCAAATTCTTTGGGCATATTCTCAAAGAGGACAAACCTATAACAAAACTATCTTTACCACTTAAAGACATAAGTATCTCCAAATGTTTCATACCAAGAGAAAAATAAAGCTGAATAAGATTTAACAGGTGAGACGTGTTTCTTCATTGAGATGACGATTAAAGATTTTCAGGAAATTGCTTTACTTTTCAAAACCAAAAAAAAATATTTTCTGTTTTTTTGAGATAGTATCTCAAGCAATACGCCACCGTAGAAAAGCAACAATATCCCAAACATTTTCTCTTTGAGAGGATAAGAACTAAAACCACTCACATCTAAAAGATGCATTTGCTATACTTAGAGCATCTGAGTAACATGTTTCCTCAGCTCTTCCTTTTAGGGTTTTTATTATTTTTTTTTCTCTTTTTGGGCATGTCCAACTGGAAGGGGACTCAGGGTTGATACAGAGCTCGCTGGAGGGCTTCCATCTGGCCTGGGACCGCCTTGGAATCCCTTTGGAGGAGCTGGCAAACATTGCTGCAAAGAGGGCGCCTGGGTCAACTTGCTTGGACACACGCCATAACGACTACAGACATGAGGAAGAAAATAGATGGATAGAATTATTAATCAGAGAATAGAGAGCTATTTTTATAAAACAAAAATGTCTCGAGTGCTTTCTTTAGATTTTCCTCTTTCTGTTAGATTTGCTGAGCTCATTCTTTTCATAAGTCATCATAGCAGTTAGCTTCTCACAGTAAAATGAAAATAGATAGACAAAAATATGGTCCAGGTACACACTGCACTGCATTCGGAGTTAAATCTTAATCACTGACACACACACTGACGTTCACTAACAGACACCACATGCTCCTCTGATCTTGGTAAAAATGTTTTTTTTTTTGTTTTTTTTTAATGATGCATCCTTGGGGATCGGGGAGCATCAAAATAAAGATAAGTGTTTGTTTTATCACATTGGAAGTTAGTGTGACAATGAGTGTGGATGTGAGCTTAATGTTTTCAGCTGGAGCCTTTTGAGAATTTTTTTAAATTAGGTCCATACTGTACTAACTGAATCCTCGCATGAGAGTAAATGTGCAGTTAAGAAATGATCAATACAAGATTAGAATCCTATGACTATGGGAGAAATTTTCAGAGAGGCTTCATAAACAACCTTATCATATTCATCATAGGAAGTTGATGTACAACACTTTTCTTCTGCTTGTTGACATTGAGGCTAAAAATATTAGCATGCTAATTAGCATTTTTTTCACATGTCCAAAAACATGAAGCTTATGCCAGTCTCTTTACTGTTCTTTTTATTTTTTTATTTTTCATTTTTATTTATTTTATTTTTTTTACTCTTTTTGTCCCTGTGTTTGTCTGGGGAGCCGACATGTAACCATGGTTGCATTGTGTACACACAAGATTTCAACTGTCAGCATGCAGCATGTCAGTGCTAATCGGTGCTAGGCCCAATTTTCCCTGCAAGTTTAGGAGAAAGAGGCGGGGACAGTGAGCTAGTTACTGTGCTGTGAGCTAAGAGGAGACAATATCAACCTTTCTTTCTATCTGTTATTATGGAGTATGCAATTTCTGTCTCTAATAAAATGGAGAAGCTAACAGTGCTAGTCCAGCGGTAGAAGGAATATCAGAGGGCTAAGTAGCATTATGCTATTAAGCAACATGGCTAACAAGCCACTGGATGTGGGTTGGAATGAATATTTTTCTCTGTATTTGTAGCTATCTTTGTGTTTGTAGCCTGTAATTATTTTATCTATCTCATTTGTTGGCTATTGCTCTGCAGCAGTCTTTTTTTTTACTATTTTTGTCCCTGTGTTTGTCTAGGGAGCCAACATGTGGCCTTGACTAATTGTCTCATGCAGTGTTTACGCATGAGATTTCAACTGTCAGTAGCCTGCAGTGTATCAGTGCTAATCGGTGCTAGGCCCAATGTTCCCTGCAAGCTTAGGAGAAAGAGCCGAGGACAGTGAGCTAGTTACTGTGTTGTGAGCTAAGTAGATACAATAACAACCTTTCATTTTGTTCATCATTATGGAGCATATAAGATCTTTCTCTAATAAAATGGACACGCTTACAGTTCTAGCCCAGCACCAGAAGGAATACCAGAGGGCTGAGTAGCATCATGGTATTAAGCAACATGGCTAATAAGCCACTGGATGTGGGTTGGAATGACCATTTTAACAAACAGCTTAGCACATGTTTTAGCCTTTCACTTGTGCTCTGTCACTCTCCTGTTAAGCTTTTTTCTGCTCTTTTGTCCTTTTCCTGGCGGATAGTCACGCTCCAGTGTCCACTATTACTACAAAGTAAATCCAAGAAGTCATTTTCCACAGGGGTAAACTTGATAAACTTCATCAGCCAGCGTGGTGTTGTCATGGAGACTTTGACTTGTCACAAATCAATTCGGTCGACTGTGTGTGTAGAAATAACCTATTTTAGTGCTTTTAATCTCATTTAAGTTGTGGATTATGATCAGGCTTTTTCACTTAGAAAGTCCCAACAGTCCCTTTAAATTTCAGTTTTCTCTTAGTAACTTACCACATGAGGCTAATAAAAAAACAAACAGTTGTGATTCTTCACTCGTACTGTTTAATTCATGGTAACAGCTATACTTTGAAGGATGAGAATGAGACATTTACCCACTTTCATTATGCAGCATACAATAGTTAGCAGACATAAAAATGGAGACCAGTAGCCAACTTTTGTCTGTGTATTGCTGCTTTTTTATGTCAGTTTTGCCCTTTACATCTGCTGTGTGTGTATTTGTGTGTGATTGTGTGTAACAGTGCATGATCCATGTTTGCTGTCTTCTCCGGCTATAAGGGGCCAAGCCGGGAACCTGCTGGCAACCGGACGTTTGACAGAAAACAATGCATATTCATCCCTCACACTCGCATACACACACACACACACACACACACACACACACACACACACACACACACACACACACACACACGCTAGGAGAGATTCACACACACACACAAACCAATTGGCCCCCTGTGGTTCAGCTGCCACAGAGCCTTATGGACGATTAGTCAAGGCCACAGGCTTCACCTTTTAAAAGTATTCTTTCTTTTTTCTTTGTCCTCCTTTCAAAGTTTGCCTCCGTGGTTCTGTATTTCTTTGTTTCACTCCTCGCTCGGCAATTTAGTCTCCTGAAATGATTGATTCTTCATTCAGTTCTGTCTTTTTCTCAACCTTGCCTGATTTCACCCTGCCACTACTTTTCTTTTCTTTTTTTCTAAGATTTGTAAAATAATTCCTCCCTGTTTCTTCTCCACTTTGATTTTCTCTCCTCTGTTTGCGTCCTGTTGTTGCCTTTCAGCGCTCGGCCCTCTTTCACTGTCCTGTTTTATCGCTCTCTTTGATGAACTCTGTTAGACCGAGATTACTTTTGCAGGACAATCAAAAAATAATTACCAAACGCCCTCTGTTACTCTTTCTCTTGTGCTTGTGCTGGCCATTGTGCCGGGAGTGTTTTTGGTGCAGAGTCAGGGAGTCATGCGAAGGTAGATTTGGAATTTGCAGACATGCTTCAGCAATGATTAGTTTAGCTCTCGTCTGTAAATCTCATTTGGACTTGTGTTTAAACAAAGCGCTCCTGCTGTCACCCTGCGCCTCGCTTTCCATTTCCACCTTCACATCCTCGCCTCTCTTTGCATCATTCACCGGAACATTTAAATTATTTGACAACTCCTTCGTATCGCAAAAAACTATAAACTCCACACTTCCAGGGGGCGGTGAGAATAACCAGACTTCCATCCAGTCGTATTTATGTAAATGACAATGTATCACATCTCCATAAAGTTTCCCCGCTGCTGAAGGAAAAGTTTTAGTGCCTGCTCCAGGTGCAAACAAAGTTGCTTCTAAAGAAATTATTCGCTTTGGAGACACATTTGACACGATCAGCCAGACAAATTATTCATTCTGTGTGCACCTGAGCTGGAGAGGGAGTTGGAGCACAGTGAATTGTATCTGTAAGTCATCTGCCTGGCTCCCCAGTGATGTTGTCACCGTGTCTTTATTTTAGGGACTGAAATAAAATGAATCACTGAAACTTTAAGCCTAATCATGACAGAATAATATTTGCTGCAGGTTTTTCTGTTCATTACAACATGGATTGGACTTTTATTGTTTTGGAAATTGTTGCTATTTATGCATATCTGTTTTTGCTCTCTGCTGAGTTCCTTTGGCACCGACTGGACTCAAACCTGTGCAGATTAGATGATAGCAAACACCCGTCTCTCCTCTAACACTGCACTTCTTTAAACATTTGATTTCAGATCACTTTAAGTTATGATATGTTTTATTTATCTTTGAGCCTTTCAGCTCTTGAAGTTTTTTGATCTTGATCCCCCGGTGGGATTTATTATAGTCTCATCTTCACCTGGGCTGATATCACAGCTTGCTTTGTGTTTGTTCTTCTTATGAACTCCAGTGGAGGTTTGACTGACAGCTGAAGATGACAGGAGTCGTACTGTTTCTATTACTTCCCTCTGCTGGGACAGCGCTGTAACCTGGCTGACCCTAGCGCAGCACAAACACAGAATTTCCGTTTTGGACAGTCACTGAACCTGATGGAAACACATTTCCTGCAGGTGAGGGCGACGTATCTGTTTTTAGTCTGGTTAAATCAATCTAAAATGAAAAATAACAAACAGTTCAGCTGTGGCCTGTTTTGAGGCCAGAGGCAGAACTAGACCTTTTTAAACCAAGGTGGCCGAACTAACAACCAATTCTGCCCAGTTAGATTGGATCACATCCATTTTCAATATGCACTTTGAGTATCTTTTGTCTTTTATATTCATGTGTATATATTTAGATTTAAAGGCACAGTACAAAAAAAAGATCTAAATTTTCTTAAAACTCAAAGAGGTGTAAGTGGTCACTATAGTGGACACCTATTTAGAAGATTTTTACTCCTAACTTCAGTAGTTCATGTGGTGGAAATTCATATTCACCTGTGTCAGGACATTTTTATTCTTCTTAGGGCCTGAAAAACCTGTTTCAATTTTTTTTTCCAAACATATATATATTTTTGAACATGTTATAGACAAACATTTAAGGGTGAAAAGCTTATTAACTATAAAGTATTTAGTGTTAAAATGGATGAAAGAGAGTTAAAAAGTTTTGCAAAACATTAAAAAACATTATTCATGAAATTACCAAAGAAACAAGAAAAAAAAGAAGTCAAACAAAGAAAAAAAAAGTCATATTTACATTAAGTTCACACTTTTTTATGTTGAATGCTCAGTTACAAACATTTGGGGGAAAAAAAATTGCAAAACATTTTTCAGTCTTTAAGACAAATAAAAACACTCAAGGGAGAAATCCTGACACTGACTTTCATAATTCATGCATCAGAGAGTATAAATAACAATAAAAGAGAAAATTTTGAGGTTAACTTGAAGAGAAACTGACGTGGAATAAAACACCCTCCATAGCTGGTTTTACTGTAAGAACTCTAAAAAGACCAGATGGCCAATCATGGTTCAGGATTCTGTCACCCCGTCATGGTGTGATGTTATGTGAAGTGTGACTCATGTTGGAGTATGGAAGTGAAAGGGGTTGTTGGTTGGGCTCCTTATGTGGGGGACTCTTGTTTGTACAATCCAATTATAACTGTGCAGAAAGCAACACTCTCCTGAAACAATCAATGAGGGATCAGTGCTTCTATTCAGACTTTTTCACAGAGGGAGGTTTGACTGCTGGGCTGCCAACAGTAAAAGTACTAACATTAAAATGGAAAAGAGATGTTATTTTCTTTCGTACACAAATCAGTGGAGACATGCATCTTCAAGCCTAATCATTGAAGACTGCAAAATATTTCTGGGAGGAAAAAATCTGATCCAATAGCAAGACTACCTCAGGAAACCTATTAGGGGAGACTGGGGATGGTTGTAACAAAGGCATAGTTGTAACACTCTAAGTTTGATCAATCAGAACAAGCTGTGGTGATGTCATCAATACAGGACTGTATCTACAACTGACAAATTGAGCTTAGTAGTGAAGCCTCATGTCTCTATATTAAAGAAAAAAATTGAGCCTTTTTTTCAGATAAGAAAGTAAAAATGTCTATCACATTTTTTTTTAAACTTTTGCATAGTGTTCATTGTGTTGTGTATACAATTGTGTTTCTTACATAAACTCAAGTAGTGGTTTTTCTAGTTTAGTTTGATATGTCGCATTAGTGCTAGCTCTGAAGCTAAATGCAAATGAATGCAGCCTTTTTAAATGGCTCCCAGGCATGTGTGTGTGTGTGTGTGTGTGTGTGTGTGTGTGTGTGTGTGTGTGTGTGTGTGTGGGGTGGGGTGGGGTGGGGTGACTGTTTACAACATCTGTTTATATGTATTATGTATCTGGCTGTTTGTTAAGTTAGTAGTCACTTACTAAGTACTTCTAAACCTTAAAACACAAAGTTCACAAGTGTTTTGTTTATTGTTCAATAAAACAAAAAAGTAACAGTTAGAAACAGTTAGACTGTTCAAATGCTTTTTAGTACTTACAAAGTACTTAATGCAGCTTTGCACCACACTGTTTAAAAGTTGTTTGATGATTGTTCCACCGATTTCCAAATGCTCAAATGCTTTTTCACATTCATGTGTTTAAGGCAATAAAACACACACAGCAGACACCAGTTCTCACTTTTCTGTTCTGTATTTCCTTGTATTATGTAAACATTATTTTATTTTTATTTAGCTTTCTTTAGCTCAATTTTATCCAATTAATACCGTTTATTTCCTTAATTATAACTATTTCTGCAGTCTTACAGTTGTATGGTTCTTTCTTTATGACCCATTAAATTGACCCATACAAGTTTCAGTGTGGATCTTTTTTTGAGCATAATAATTGAATTTTTACAACCATCCTAAAGTAGTGTTCAAAGTCACCCTGGTACTGGTGGGTTGCAACAACATAATTCTTTGTATTTGACATTGATTTACATAATCTGTGACAGTGTAGTAGAAGTCTAAGTGTATGTTACTTATAGCACAAAGAACCACTGAATTATATTTGCTCTCACAAAAAGTGTGACTATCGTCCCCGGTCTCCCCTACTTAATGCTATGTCCACGCCTGACTTATTGTGATATTGTCTGTGCAAATAACCTTCAGAAATTATACTGTTGCAAAAATATTCTCTGAGATTGGCAACTTTCTCGAACTCAACAGAGGCCTCAGCCCAACTGTTCAAGAAAATATTGTTTATGTATATTTACAGCAATGTGTTTGCACCTTGTTTACCTTTTTTTTTCTTTTTTTTAATTAAACGACCATATTTATTCATATTTTGCCAGTTAGATCACCTCCATCTAAAAGTCGTTAGACATCTTTGAAAACAAACTGTAATCACACTTCAATTATGAAGTGTGATCTCTTACCACATTTACTTTTTTTTTTAATTTAAGTATAATTTTCTTTCTTATTTCTTCTGGGGTTCATGTTAAGTTCAGGTTGTATGCAAACTTATGTCTGTGCAAGTAAATTCTGAGCTCATAAATCAAATTAGTGTCAACACAGGCTGAAGAATTTAAAGAAGAACATCAATTTGACACAAGCTGAGACAAGACAGTGTAACAGCAAAATGCATAAATCAAAACGAACAAAAAAAAAAAAAAAAAGAAAGAAAAAAGCTTCTATGCTGCAGAAACAAAAACACCCCATTTTCAAAACAAAACGGTTCTGCCTCTTTCTTTGTAAAAAAAAAATATAAATATCCTTTCAAAACTATTTGCAGTATTTTCCTGTCTGGCCTTCACTTTTTGTCACCTCAATTTTATCTCTTTCAGGTTTTATCATTTCAGTTTCCCTCCTCTGTCCTTCATTTATTCCTCTCCTCTATTTTCTCTCTTTCCATCCCTTGTTAAACCCTCTTCCTCGGCCTAACTCCAAACTTTTGTTTAGAGTTGGATTTTGTTTCTCATCCTCTCTCCGTGTCACACTCAGCTGTTGTTTAGACAAGTCTTTACAGTCCTTTAAATTTACTATTTTTGAGCTGTTACGTTCATCTCCATCCTCTGCTCTTTCTCTACGTCTGTCTGTATGTATATGTTATCTTCTCCTCTTTGACCTTGTTCCATTCTGTGTTTTTCCCCGCAAACATGTCCTGACACGTCACAGTAAAGCTTCATTTCTGCAGCGGTTTTGACACTGAGCGGTCTGGAAGTTTTCAAAGCCTCCAGCCGCTCCACTTTTCCTTCCTGCACATTTTGTTCAGGGATGACTCTGGTTGCTGAGATTGCATGCCACTCCCTTGTAATGCTTTCTGTGTTTATACTTAAATAAAAGTTTCCTGAGGATCTTCTGACAGCAACACACGGAAACCACCGCCTTATAATTTGATGGTTTTATGTGTTAAGGGGAGTCTCGCTTGCGTGTATGTGTTTTTTTTTTCCCTTGAAATGACTTGTTCATTTTTCATCCATTTGAGGAACAAATTGTATTTGACAAGAAAATGACAGTGTGGAATACTTGTTTTCTTCACTTAAAGTAAGCAGTGACACTTTGTTCATATTATCCATGTACAACATAAATCCACCAGCAGTTAGTGATTAACTCACAAAAGCCTTTTAACCTCTTCATAGACAAGAATATCTTTGTACTTACACTTTAAATTTTCCTGTAATATCTGGGATGACTCACCAGGAAAGGAACTTTTACAGGCAACTTGCTGTCAACCAGCTAGAGGCAAGACACCAGAGAGGAGGAGAGCAACCAGCTAAAGGCCAGAGACCAGAAAGAAGGAGAGCAACCAGCTAGAGGCCAGAGAGGAGGAGAGCAGTCAGCCATAGACCAGCGAGGGGGAGAGTAACTAGCCTGAGGCTGGAGAAGAGGGAAGTAACCAGCTAGAGGCGCCAATCATAGAGCAAAGACGAGGAGTACAGTCAGCTAGTGGCCAGAGAGGAGAGCAACCAGCTAGAGACCAGAGAGGAGGAGGACAACCAGTTAGAGGCCAGTGACCAGAGAGGAGGAGGGCAACCAGTTAGAGGCCAGTGACCAGAGAGGAGGAGGGCAACCAGCTAGAGGCAAGACACCAGAGAGGGGGGAGAGCAACCAGCTAGAGGCCAGACACCAGAAAGAAGGAGAGCAACCAGCTAGAGGCCAGAGAGGAAGAGAGCAACCAGCCAGAGACCAGAGACCAGAAAGAAAGAGAGAAACAAGCCAGAGGCAAAAAAAAAGGAAGAGAGCAACTAGCCAGAGAGGAGGAGAGCAACCAACTAGAGGCCAGAGAGGAGGGCAACCAACTAGAGGCCAGAGAAGAGAAGAGCAACCAGCCAGAGACCAGAGAGGAGGAGGACTGCCAGTTAGTTACCTGTGAGAGGAGAGTCACCAGACAGAGGCAAGAGAGGAGAGCTGTCAATAGGAGAACTGAGACCAGGGAGGAGGAGAGCAGCCAGCCATAGATCAAAGAGGAGGGCAGCCAGCCTGAGACCAGGAAGGACTAGGGCTTACAGCTAGAGACCAGCAAGAGGAGAGTCACCAAGCAGATACCAGAGAGGAGGAGAGTGGCCAGCTAAAGGCCACTGAGAGGAGGGTCACCACACAGAGGCCAAAGAGGAGTGAGGCTGACAGCTAAAGGCATAAAGGACTAGAGCAGCAAGCCAGTGGCCAGAGACCAGAGAAGAGAAGAGCGACCGGGCGGAGGCCAGAGAAGATTACGTCTAACAGCAAGAGGAGAGTCACCAGAGGTCAGAGAGGTGGAAGGCTGCCAGCTAGAGGCCAGAGAGGAGACAGGTGAGAAGGTATAAGAGACAGCAAGAGGGGGCTGAAGAGGAGAGTGACCTCACAGAGACCAGAAACCAGGAAGAGATGCAGAGTTTGAACTTCAACAGGTTTTCTTCACTTTGTCAATATGACTAAATGAACTGAATTGCTGCCATTCAATTTGATGATTTTTATAATGAGCAGCTGAACATGTGAACCCAATCAAGTGGCTGCTGTGAGTTCATTCACACTATTCTATAGACCACGTAATACACGACTAATCCATGTGCTCACCAAAGAAAGGCCTGGGCTGTTGTTGTTAGAGCCGAGGAAAGGCAAATGAGGAATCTAACCGTATTGATCTATTTATCTGACGGTCTAACCTCTTTCATTCATTCCCTCTACTCAGCCATCCGTCTTATTTTAATTAATGAATAAGCCAGTCAGTTCGGAGCTGTCAGAGTGTGTGTTTGCTCTCATCAAGTTTCCTCTCCTGTGCTCCAGTTTCCCTGCGCGGCCTTACAGTAGGGACAACCAGCCCCATCAATATTTAAAACGCATTCTAATTAAGCTCAGGCTGCACCCTTGGCGCCTGAGACGAGCAGAGGGGTGAAATTAAAGGCGCCCCTCGCCCTCCGCTGCCTCCATCCCGTCCCCATTGACTTCTCATCAACCTGGAAACAGCAACAACAACAAATTGCTGCTCACTCACCACGACTGCAGCAGGGGGGATGTGTGGACACCCGGCGGTGCAACATGCTTCATCTATCGGAGGGGTTAAATATTGATGACCTCCTCCATCCTCCTGCACAATGTGGCATCGCTGATGGACGAGTGCTACATGTGGGCTGGGGTAACAAGGGACAAAGGGTGAGACGGTCCCATCGTTGTGTGTGTTTGGTCTTGTTGTTTCTTGTGATCATGTTTCAGCTCTGTGTGGTGAATGTTTCTCCTCCATTTGACTGAAATGACCAAAAAAGACAGAGTACTACCATCCACATCGTGTGTGTGCATATGTGTGTGTGCACTCAGTGTGAATAATGACAGTAAATCTGATTTGAGTTGACTAAGTGTGTGAGAGACGGAGAGAAGGGAAGCACTGGACAGACGAGAACAAATGAGCTGAAAGAGGAATCTGTTGAAGATGGAAAGGCGTCTTTGCATGCACAGCTAACAGAGCTCTGTGTTAAATACATGCACACACACACAGATACACACACACACACACATACTGAAAGCCATTATCGCATCATGCTTGCCAAGTTCCCCTGACCGGTGTTGTTTCGTCAACACCAAACAATGATGGATCACTTGAATAAAAAAAGAGAAGAAGCTGTCAACCTGTCACTTAGAAATGCATTGTTTTCAAACTGGACAGCTCAGACTCGTTTTTATACTTTAATAGATCGACTTAGAAATCTGCTTTTTGTGCAGAACTGAACCCACCTTTAACTACTGGAATTAAGAGCTCATTTAAAGTCTAAAAAAGGAACAAAAAGCGCCTTCGGTTGATTCTATAATCCTGAAACTATTTCACGAGGTCAGATTTTGTTCTGGTTTGTTTACATACAAACATTAGTGCAGCTCTTCTGGGGGTTACATGACATCATTGCACTCGATGAACGAAAGACTTGTGGGATTTCTTGTGCAGAGAGAGATGACAGGAGAGTCAGAGATGTCAATCAAACAAACACACCAACAACATCCTTAGAAGTGTTTGGTTAGTCTACCTTTTTATACAGGGCAGGTAGAAAGATCAGGTTAACTCGTGAACTTTGGCGGGAGAATAAAGAAAACAGGAGTTGAGAGTTTTAACAGCCAAAAATAACCAAACACACATGGGAGCCTCATGCTGGCAGAGTCATTTATATAAAGGAATAAAACTGTTCTTGAATAATTTAGTCAAACATGGTCATTTCACAAAGGCAGCAGCATACACCCAAAAAGAAGCCGCTTTTTAGGAATACATGTTCTTCAATGGATAAGTGGTTTCGTGTTTGGGACATTGTAAGTGTTTGATGAACTGCTCATCTTCTGGGATTTTCACCTTAAACCATTTCAAGAGTTTACAGAGAATGGTCCCACAGAGAGGAAATATCCAGTGAGCAGCAGTTCTCTGGGACTAAATGTCTTGTTGATGTCAGAGGTCAGAGGAGAATGGACAGACACGTTAGAGATGTGTCTTTATACACTTTGTACACCCATATTTAACCAAGCGGCAACCTCCTGTCTGAAACTATGAGACGATGCAGAGTCTGCTGTTTGCTTGAGGCTGGTTCCTGAAGTACCAGAAATCGTATAAACACTAAGTAATTAAAAAAAGCTATTTTCACAATATGAATTAACATGTTCACTAAAAACTTCTCCCAAATAATTCAGGAATTCTGCTAATGGAACATGCTGTACTGGGGGTGATTTTTTTTTTCCTAACTTGAGGTGGCTGACAAGCGCCCTATAGTTCTTAGTGTGGAGAACAGAGCTTGCCCCTTTTCCATTATGGCTGTGCCAACTGTTCCGCCTCAAAAGTCTGGCTGTGTCCAAATTTGTGTACTTCTGTACTTACACTTACAATTCTGAGGTCATAACTGTGTTTACATTGACTGTATGGTAAAACACAATGCACTTTGATTTCTCAGCTTGTGCAGACAAAACAGTCAAAAAGTTGAGTTTGGAAGGTTGGACACTTCTCACATTCAATGGTCGCCATATTGGCTACATAGAGGAGGGAGTGGGGACAGATCAAGGGATTAGTGATGGTTCCAGTTAATAAACGACAGAAGAACACCTGTGAATGGTTGTGAAAGTGTCAGGATCCTGATTTTAAGTTTTTTTGGTTCTGTGTTTTGTGTTAGGGTTCTTGGGTTTTGTTTCATGTCTCTTGTCTTTGCTCCCTTGTGTTTTCTGTTCTGGTTTATTAGTTGTTCTTGGTTTTCCCTTGTGTTTCAGTTTGTGCCTGCTCCCAAGATTTCACTTCCTGGTCTTGGGTTTCCCTCATGCGTTTTAACTGTGTTTTGTGCTACACCTGGGTTTGATTAGTTCCTGTGTATTTAATCCATATCTTCAGTTCAGTCTTGGTCGGTTCATTGTTATGTCTACCCCTGCTTGGTCTGGGTCGTTGTCTCTTGCGTCTTCCCTGATTTTTTTTATTTTTTTTTATTACAAGGTTTGGGTTTTTGGGTGTTCCTTGTGCTCAGACTTTTGAGGTTTGTTAAAATAAAGATCTTGTGTTTTGCAAACTTGCACCTGAGTCCACCTCCTCCTGTTTTTTTACCCAGATCCTTCGCTGTGACAGAAAGTTAAGATACTAAGATAAGATTAGATTAGATGCCCCTTTATTCATCCCACCATGTGAAAAGAAGACATGTCAATTAATTAGAAAGCCATCATAATTTACAGTAAGTGCAAAACTGAAGTGAAGATTTGGGTCAACACCACCCTGTAAGATTTTCTGCTGCTCACTGCTCTAGCGAGTGCAGATTGTATGCAGTGTACTTGTACAGTGTACTCATGTGGGTGTTTATGTGTGATTTGAGACAGCCTCTGCTTTAAAGGCAGAACAAGAAACTGAGGCTGTAATTCACACAGACTCACCAAAACTGGACCAGAGAAGACTGAGAAACGTTGCCTGGTCTGGTGTTTCTGGATTTTTGCACCGAATGCAGATGGTTGGCTCAGGGTTTGGAGGAAACAGGATGAAAGCATAGATCCATCAACACTTCAGTCTGCTGCTGCCGGTGTAATGCTGTGGGGGAGATTTTCTTGACTCACTTTGGACCCCTTAGTAAAAATTGAACTGGATGACACTCCATGTCACAAAGCTCAAATCATCTCAAACTGCTTTCTTGATCATGACAATGAGTTTCCTGTGCTCCAACGGCCTCTAGAGTCACCAGATCTCAGTCCAATAGAGCTCCTCTGGGATGTGGAGGAATGGGGGATTCTCATTATGGATGTTCAGCACATTAATCTGCTGCAGCTGTGTGATGCTAACATGTCCATATGGATCGTAATTATAAAAGGGTCCAACCTGGTAATCGTGAGGTGTATGTAATAGCGTGGCCAGTGAGTGTGTTCCTAGAGAATATGCTAAGGCGTTACATTAGTTATCTTTACCTCTCATTTGCTTCTTCTCCTCTGTCAGCCCAATTATCTTCCATCTTTGCTTTGCAGGGACGGTTTTCATCACCCTCTGATTTGACTAATGTGAACTTAATTACTGTTGAAACTCGATCACCCGTTTGCTTGTTGTTGTTTTGATTCTTCCCACCATGCCGTGAAGGATATCTACCTGCACGTCTGTTCGTATGTTTGTGTGCATGCTCGCCTGAGTGCAAACCCCACTGCGCTGTGTTCGGTTACAAAGACGAGTCTTCAAAGCTTTGTCAGTTAACAAGATGTATGGGAGTTCACACTGAGGGGAGTATCCTGAAAGACGGATATTTCCACCTCATTACACTCACATTTGCTCCATGTCTCCCCCTGACACACGCACACAGAGTCACATGCGCCGGGATCATGAAAGACATTCTCCCCCCCACACATACACACACTCACATACACACATATTCAAAGACTCTAATAAGGGTCTGATTGAAGTGCTGATGCTTTAGAAAGCGGTGAGCCCTGTGTTTTAAACCCGTGAGGGACTCAATCCATCAACCGTGCCTTGACAGGTTCATAACACATGCAAAGATAAAGAAGAGTCTCTGCGTGTGTGTGCGTATGTGTGTGTTCCTGTGTGCTTTGTAGTGAGGTGCCCTGGATTACTGAGACTGTTTTTTAATGTGACGATGTCTCACTCAGAGGAAAAAATGTATGTACACATGCAAATATTTCTTTGAGATTGCTGGCATCCCAAATGTTTCTTCATATTCTCCTGATATATTTTTTTCTTCTTCTCTTAGGATGTCTTCATTCGCCCTAGACTGTTTTATTCAAGTATTATTCATAACCCTATGTATATACAAGCACCGACGCTATAGAAGACAACTTTTAATTGTGTCTCTGAGTGACATTGCCCTTTCATCTCTGCCTGTAGAGCTGCATATATGGAACGTCAGGGGAGTAAATATGTGTTTATTTGCTGGAATCACTGCAGCACAACAAAAGAGATAACACAGCTAACGGTGGGAAATGACGCTCCGTGCTAAATAAATGTGCAGCCAAGTCCGACTGCTTTTGCACAAACAGCTAATTGATTCACGTCTTCCTGATAAGCCCCTCGCCTGTGAAAACAAACAGCAGAACGTTTCAGTGGTTTGATCACTGGCTCCGGAGCGTTAACGTGTCACACGGTTGATTTGTGAATCCAGAAATGGGTCCATAACTTTTACTCTTTCAAAGTTTGTGCCAAAGTCGAGCTGCACTTTTGATTTTCATCTTGACTTTAGAAGGAAACTGGTTTGTAATGTGGGAGAAAAATGAGAAATGTCACAATTACTATCAATTCATTAATTCTGTGGTTATCAAAGATACCCATCCGTAATTAAATAAAAGCTTTTTAGATTGGGTCTAAAATGCTGTGTGAATGTGATCAGGAAATGTTTTGCCCGTCTGATCTAAAAAATTACATCCCCATAAATAAGAGTATATCCCTCTGTTCAGATAACCAAGACATAGTAAAGCATACATCTGTGAGATTTCCTTAGACGTGTCATTATGAGTAAAAAAAAAAAATGGGACTGGGTTAGAATAAACTAACAGCGTTAGTGAAAGATTTCATTTTCACCAAAAAAAATGCAGAAATGGAGTGGGTCTAGAAATATTGTGTAAGCCAAATTTTAGTATTCACCCATTATACTGTGCTGGAAAAACACTGACATTTTGCTTTCAGTATGAATACGTTTAGACTTAATTACCAATGGTGCCACTTTTGTAAGAGTTCTCACATGCAAATCCATTTATTTTGATTGTATTTAAGCATAGGTGCTTATTTGTCTGGATTTTTTTTCATCTATATAATACCAATGAATGATTCTCCTCCCTGCCATCACAGAGCCAGCAGTGCTTTTCTGGGTGCTGTGACTGAATGGCAACAGTCACATTAGCGCAGGGGAGGGATTGGGGTGTGTGCATGAGAAAGTCAGTGAGAAGAGAAACTGAAACCTATGTATCGACCTCATCAAGCAAATATTGAACGAGGCTGATACCGACATTGGTATCTATGTATACTAACATTTTAGATTGATCCACCCACACCTAATGATCTGGCGACCACTGGTCTCGGACGGAAACAACATCAAAGGTTGCTAAGAGGACTGGATAGCCTGTGTACACAGTCACGGAGATCAAAGCAATGGCAGTGGTGGGATTTGAACCCACGCCTCCTGAGAGACTGGAGCCTAAATCCAGCGCCTTAGACCACTCGGCCACACTACCCTTACAAGAGGTGCTGCTAGGGGGATGGTCCATTGCCTAGAGTATCTTGGGGCATTCCATACACAAGCTTGAGTGTGGGGAGTTGCGTTCGTAGAACCCACAGATGATCCAGCTGAGGTCATGTATGCTCTTCCATGGGCAATACACAATGGGACTGATAATGGGGTCCTCACTGAAAAGTTATGGCACAGAGCAATATTGGAGACTAAGCAGTCAGATAGCAGAGGATGGTTTCGATCCATCGACCTCTGGGTTATGGGCCCAGCACGCTTCCTCTGCGCCACTCTGCTTGCCATATGTGTGCTTTTGCCTTGTTCATCTGACCGTTATTCTCCATTGGAAGGGGGAAATAAATATATATATACATTTTTTTTTAAGTGCTGCCAACTGATGCACTGGGTTGTGCTAAACAAGCACAACAGCCTCTGTTTCTGAGCTGCTTCAGCTCCTGACAACTTGCAAACAAGAGCTCCAGTTTCTCTCTTGTCCCAGATAACAAGGCGTCAGGAGATTGAACTGCTGTTAAAAAGTCCAAATGCTGGCCTGCCCAAGACAAAGGTTTGGGTAGGTCAACCCAAACCTACATACTCCTGAGAGACTGGAGCCTAAAATCCAGTGCCTTCGAACACTCTACACTACCTTGAGGAGCAGTAGAAGACCTGGTGGGAGATTGTGGCAGGTTATCTTGGGATGTTTCATCAACCAGTGGGAACCTACACGTTGTGTCAGCATGGGAGAAGAGAGAGCATATTTGCAAAAGCTTCTCACTTCCCCACGTTGAATTCAACTTGAGGGAGCAAGTGGAAAAAGTCCACTGCAATTTCAAGTATATTCCACTGGCTTCTGACACATTTGATAAGATTCAAGGGTTCTTGTGAAACAACCAACAGCCTGCTGCAGTGTCCGACCAAAGCGGTGTCCTTGACTCTGGGAGTATTCTGCCACCCACCTGTCCAGAAAGCACCAGTTTTCTGCCTTTCTTTTCACCAATTTTGGAAAGGGTAGCACAGTGCCAGGAGTGCCATGAGGTTGCCGTGACTACTGTCAGCTAGGGGTGGTGTTTATAGGTCCTGACCTGAGCGAAGCACCAAAACACTAGCAGAGCATTCTGGGATCTGTAGTATTAGTGGCGCATGCACTGTATGATACCAGTGGGCCAGCTCAAGTAGTCATTGGCATTGCCTTGCGGGCCAAATATAATTGCACTGCCGGACATATTCAGAAAGTTCTGCCAGCATTTATTTCTGACCTTTATGGCAACAATGCTGCTTTTGGCCTGGATACTGTTTTTGAATTCTGCGGTTAAGTAGGGACCCTGTGATTGACTGGCGACCATTGACACCTGGGACAGGCTCCAGCCACCCTTGACCCTGAACAGGACAAGCAGTTAGGAAAATGCAAGGAAATGGATGGTCAAGTAGGGTGCTCTGCAGGGTTTCATCTGTTTCTCCCTATTTGCAATTGGTTGGAAGCTGGAAACACCGCCCAATCTATCGGGATTGGGAATGTCTGAAGAAGTCAACTCAAGTAATGGACTGAGATGTGGATGTGCTAATCCCACTTTGGAGTACAGGTCCCAAGTGCAGTTCACAACTTCACTGTGGTAGCTTACATGAGTCCAATGCCAACAGTAATGGAGCTTAAAGCAATGGCAGTGGTGGGATTTGAACCCATGCCTCCAGAGAGACTGGAGCCTAAATCCAGCGCCTTAGACCACTCGGCCACACTACCCCTACGAGCATGAGTTTTGCTTAGGACGAACTGACATTGGACATTGGTATCTTCAGATGTTTCTACAACCAGAGCTGGAGTTTGACTGTAAGAGAGCTTGTAATTCATTCAGTTAGGGCGAGGCCTGTGTCTCAAAGCTCCAAAGTTTCATCCTCAGGTCTTCACTTGTGTCTTGGTCCTTGGTTCTTTCCTCTGGAGCGTCAGATGAAGCAGCGTCTTTTTAGTGATGGTGGCATCAGCTCATCACTGCTGGATCATCTGTCATTCAGCTCTAACAGCTGTTTGTGTGTCTGCACATGTGCGCTGTAATAACTCTAATAAAATATAAACATTAACAGTGCTTTGTCTCTGTTTTTAACAAACACTTTCACATGAAGAAAACCTGCACGCTGTTTATTCTGTTTCCTGTTTAGAAGCACACGGATCACTTCACAGCTGAAACAATCATTATTAGATTATTTATGAATAATTTATCCTTTATGTAGAGTGTAACTGATCGTGAACCCTGGAATTTATTGATATAACCTTGTTTATGATGTCTCAGGAACACTGGCTATTAGTTATTTATTAGATTTCAGGGAAATAAATTGTGTTAGTCTTTATCAACCCCACGGGTAAACTTTATGAACTCTAAAGAAAATGTTAAGAGTGTTGCTTTTCTGACAGACTTTCCACTCAGACCTAAGAAAAATAATCAAATCAAAATAAAAAGATGAATTAGAGAATTAACTGATAAATGATACATTTTTTGATTCTGTTATTGAATTAAATGAGTTTTGGTTTTTTTTTCCAATAAACCTTACCTTAACAATCATAACACCACAGTGATGTGAAGTTTCAGAGAAGTCTGAGCCGCTGCAGCGTCCAATCAGTGAGTGATTTCCCATATGAGGGGCGTGTCTGTCAGTGAAAAGACTTCAATGCAGGCAGCTCTTGTGTTTCCTCGCTCTTACTCCTCGGATCAGTCTCCTTTCTCCTCCAAGCACAATTATCACTTTGGGACTCACTACAGTGGCTCAGAAAGTCCTTCCAGTGCTGCAGGGGAGAGACGAGAGGAGGGATCATGGTCTATCCCTTTGAGATTTAGCCACTGCGTGCCTTGTCAAGTGCTTTACACAATGGATGGGGTGTGACTCAAAGAACATGGTGTGGATCCAAAAATGGAGGCCAGCCAATCAGATAGCAGAGGATGGTTTCGATCCATCGACCTCTGGGTTATGGGCCCAGCACGCTTCCGCTGCGCCACTCTGCTACATATTGAATTATGCTCCAGCTTACTTATATGTACCTTTCCTCTTCATTGGAAAGTGGGACAGTGGGCCATGATAGAGGTTGTTATGAGGTGCTTCAGTGATGAACTGAAATTTGGAAGTCGTGACAGTAACTTATTTTGCTCACACTGAAGTAACACTGGAGATTTAATGACTAGAACTCGAGCAGTGGCGGTTGCTCTTAGACTGCACGGGAAGTTGAGCTTCCACTAAAATTAAGAAAAAAAAGTGGTGAAATGTGTACCGCTGTGTGTACATTTCATTGACTTAGCTTTAGCTTTGGTCAGAATCAGCTACTTATTACAGGAAACTGACACAACTTCCTTCTCATTCATCCCCCCAGCTCTACAGTGATTTAGACAGACGGACGTCTCAGCGTCTCTGGGGGTCAGTGGGGCAGCCTAGAGTGGGTTATTCCACTGCATGAAACCGGACGGTCATTGGATGAATGCTGGGCTCTGTCCCGCCCATCAATCTTAAAGTATTCACATCCGCTGGAGCTTTTCCCAAGTTTTTCATTCCGTTGCTCTTAACTGATCCAGAGACTTTACCGATCCCCAGCGACTTTGTCTTTGTTGAAAACGACTAGAACAGGAGAGGAGGGTAGAATTTACATATAAATAAACAAACACATTTATGATGTAGACCAGGAAAATAATGAGCTTCCCCTCATTGAAAGACCAGCAGCTGCCACTGAACCCGAGATATCTGGAAATAATACAAAAATGCAGAAAAAGATTAATTTTTGATCATTGATCTTGTAGGGGATCAACCAGAATATAAAGTCATATCATATGTACTTTAAAGCATCAGTGAACAAACAAGCGCAGTCAAACACTGTGACAGAACCAGCTCTTTCCTTTCCATGTAACTATTCAGTGATTTTGATTGAGTTTGTTTTCAAGACTATATATCGACAAATATCTCCTCACTGTTTTTGTGCTTCCAGTTCTTCCAGCTCCAACAGGAACACCCTTTTAACACCATTTCAAAACTCAGAAATCTCAGCAAACTTCACAGTTTTTGACCCGACAGCTGTCACTCGTCAAGGAAAACTTGGGTGAAGGAATTTCACGACGACAGCTCCGTTCAGCTCTGAAACCACTTCAGAGACGTGTGGCAGGCATGTATGTGAGACAACATCACGGTGTCGGAGTTTCACAAGAAACCATCTCCCACAGTTTGAACAGGCAGTCACAATTGGCTTTTCATTAGACGTGCTTGTTGCGCAGTCTGTTAGAGCCCACATGTCTCTTTCAAGGCTTCTCTTTTGAGTGAAATTGGGCTGAAGTTTTGCTGCTAAAGCTTTTTTTTTTTTTTGCACTCATATCTCCATCTATTCACTGCTGTCATAACAGGCGACATAAAATCCACTTGAGTAGGTGGAATGGCACATTTGCTTAGAAGAAACAAAGCATCTTGACAGGTTTATGTTTTATGGGCTGCTCTTGGAGATAATAGCAGAGTTTCTGCTAGCCTACTTCATTAATGCTCATCTATGGATTTTTATGAAGTAGACTCCCAATAGTTTGACACCAACAGACAGGTGATGCCAAGAAGACGTAGGAGGCAGTCAGGAGCAGGAACCATCACAGTAGGATGGTTTTTATCTAAAATAAACTGAATGTGATCCCTCTCAATGAAATATTCCGTGACTCCAATGCACATTAGGCAATGCAAACCAAAAACTCTAAATTTGTGCAGAAAAAGCAGACACGAGTAAAGACTGGAGTATTGTATTCATATTTCATTCAATCAAAATGAAACAACTTCAACAGTACTGCCCTGGATCTTTGGTTTCTTCTGGTAAACTTAGTCAAACTAAATTATTGTCACAAAGACATGCATGCTCATAACCTAGTTTAAAGTATAGTTTTGGTCTGGATAGCTCTTTCACATATTCACACTGTGTGAGAGTAAATTTACTTAAAGTCCCATGTTTGGTTGACCAAAGCTTTGGCTGAGTTAGCATCAGTGAAGTCACAAACAGGTAGGGATGGGTACCTTTGACATTTGAACCAATACAGTATCTATGCCTGGCACCTAGGAATTGGTATCAACACTCAACAGTACCAATTTTTGTACTTTTGTGTGTTTATGTGGTAATGTTGATTTGTTTTATTATAAAATCTCAACATATTTCAATGTTAAACACTCATTTCTTAGTATATAAACTTCAACAAATATATACAAAGAAAGCAAACAAAAAAACCCCAACTTTTTGTTCCTCAAATTTCTTCAATTTGAGGAACATGAAAACCTTTAACTAAAATTAACTGCAACCTAAAAATGAACAACAAAAATGCAGGGTTTTTTCTTAATAATGCACAAATTAAAACCCAGCTCTACCTACCCCATGCCCATGTCAAGCATGGAAAATTGCAGACTCTTCCACTGTTTAGGTACAGAAACATGGTACAGTATGATTGTATGGGAATTGATGATCAGTACTGCTTACAGAATTTTATTAGTACCTATAAAAGTACTGCATTTGAGTCCATTTTACAGACCATAAGTCATAAAAAATTTAAAATCATGGTAAACATAAAATACAGGGTGAGCCATGGGTTTCCATACATAGGAAAAGTAAACATCTTATGTTAGACAACCATTTTTGTTTATCTTAAATGCTCCATATGATTACCAGTGTTTCAAAATGAACTGATGAACTTACATTTGCACAGTTGAAGTTATGCTTGTGATGGTGTTGGTGTTACATTCCTTGAGATGATTTATGTCATGTATCTTCACCTGATGTACGATGGCCTTCAAGTGCCTCCAAAGAGAAATCAAAAGGGGAGGGATCTGAGGATCTGGGAGGCCACTCAACAGGACCACGCCAACCAATCCAAGTATGCGGAAACTGCTGATCCAAAAACCACCGAGCATTGAACATTTTCTTCTGTATGGAAACTTATGGCTCACCCAGAATGTCAGTTTGTCAGTGTCTAACAGTTTCAGCTCATTGCCAAACATTGCTCAAACTACATTAATGTTATTTGGACACTTAGACCATCTTTGGGGAACATGAAGGCAGCAAAAGTTATCACCACAAACTTAGTTTTAGACCAGAAATTCCCCAAAATTTGATTTCCTGGTAAATATCCTCAGGAATGTCATGGTCCCTGTGGCTCTTTGTTTGTCAAAGACCTAGATAGATTATGTTAAACAAGCCAGCAACATGTAGCTTTAAAACAGCCGGACCAGTAGAGGGCAGTACGAAAACAAAATTGACTTCATTGAAGTCACTGTGTCAATACTGGCATGTTAGCTAAACAATACAAACACGATTGAAAGTAATGTATTGCTCATATAACATTTTCTTTAGGAAACTCATATAACTAATGATTGTTTACTTTATGTCATTTTAAACACTAGACTCGTCCCTTCAGACAAGGTCTTACGTTTTACTATCCATTTGTTGAGTGATGAAAATAAAGTAAAACAACCACTTTTGTAACTTTAGTACAATTCAGGTGTTCTTGGGGTCTTTGAAAACATATAAAATCTGTCTGCCAAAGAGGGCAGACAATCTGTAATGCCCAAAACCATCTTTATAATGAGGAGCGAGGCAGAGTCTGCTGATTATACTGCTAGCTGTGTGACTAGCTGGGGGATGCTGGAGTCAGTCTGGCCAGTTTTGGCTCCAAGCGCGACACTAAAATCCGCTCTGGTTCTGAAGATGGAGGGTGGATAACTGTGCCTGACATTCCTCCTGTCCTTCCCCACCCCCACAGCAAAGGCCATTAAATGAAAGCTCTGCGTGATGACTCGAAAAACCTGGATTTCAAACGTTGTATTTGTTCATTCATACAAAACAACTCTCAGTGCCATGGGTGAAACATCGGGGTAGCATGCGATTGAATATGCAGACGAGCAAATCTATTACACACCAGAAGAAGCGAAAGCAAGGGCCCAAGGATTACAAGTTCATCCCCTCTCATGATGCAACGGCAGAGCCCAGAGTCAAACCAATGCAATCCAACAGCTCCACAGACACAGCTGTGTTTATAATACTTCTCACTAAAAAGCCACCGCTGTACTGGATTCCCCCTGCAGTGGCTGTAATGGGTAATTGTCTAATTAACATCCGAGTAATGCCAACTTCCACCCTCCCCCCTCTCTCTCTCTCTGCCCCCTCTCTCCGTCTGAGTCGAGCTTTTATTACAACACACACACAGGGACACACACAGCTCGGTGCATTATACGCTATTATGTATTTCTGTAGGTAAAAGCCATTTGCTGCAAAGCTAATTGAAAGGTGTGAACTTGCGGGGAAAAGCATTCATTAGTCTTTAAGCATAAATCCATATCAGTCATTGGTATGACAGAGGGAGGACGAGAGAGAGAGAGAGGGGGAGAAAGACAGGTTGCATTAAAAATTCAGAGCTACCTGTGCACTCGGGTAATGGCTGCAGACAGAGCTGTCCAGAACCTTCCACTGCAGCAATGGCTGGCTGTCACACAAAAGGTGTTTGTGTGCAATAAAAGAAAGAGGAGCTGTTTGTGAGGTGTAGTATAAGATCTGCTCAAGTGACAGAACTGAATCTCAGCAGTGTGTGAAACAAACTTGGAAGAAAACTCAAACAAGCACTTTAGACTTTATGTGACGAACCAGATCAAAATTCAAACAGGCAGTTATGAGTGAGAGAGTATTTATCTCAGGTGAACAAACGTCCTCTTTTTTTTCCTCGTACATGTCTTCCTTTTTGATGGTAGAATTTTGTCAAGGGAGATTTTATAAAGTTCCCCAAAATATCTGGGTTTCTCTCAGCTTGTTCTATACACCATTGATATTTATACTATAGAGCTGCACTAGGCTACTGACATTATCCTGATGCAAAACATGTCAAGGTGTAGAGCCTGCACAAAAACATGAACTAGCTGCTCTCTCTGCACTCTCAGACAGAAAGTGCTGAAAGGGAATTGCACCTTTACCTGCAAACTGCACATATATGGTAGTACTCCTTTTTTCTTTGTGGCCGTTACTGGTGGTAGGTAATGCTTCAAAATCTAAATCCAACTTTAATTATTATAGCAATGCATTACTTATCATTTTGCACAAGAGAAGTATGTATATTTTTCTTATAGACGCATGTAGTAAAGCATACTTATAGAAGCCTTTTTGTGCCAGTTCAGATAAATAAAAATACCTTGAATATGTTGATTGGCTTTTTTTTCTTGTCCATTCTACATCAAAAATATGAGATATAAAGTCGAACCTTTGAGTCAAAAAGTCAAAATTATGAAGAAAAAAGTAGAAATTTTGAAATATTTTGAAATTTTGAGATAAAAAGTCAAAATGTGTGGTAAACATTTTGAGTTTAAAAGTCAACTTTAAAAAAAAGAACCCAAAAATAAGCCAAAATTTTGACTTCTATCTCATTAATTCCGCTTTTTTATCTCGAAACTTTGACTGAATATGGAAGAAAATGAAAAATATCTCAGTAATGCAAAATTGTATTGTTCTTTTTAACTGGCGGAAAAGGGCATCTATGTGTGATCACATTTACATTATATAGCATTTTAACTTCAAATAGAGAAGATGTTTTAAATAAATATAAGAATTATGAAGCGACTGAGACGTCTCTGAGTATCTTTGGGTACTTTTGCAGTATCAAGAGGCCGGGTAGGGGGTCTTCTTTTTGGCAATTTATGATATAGTCACCCTCATTTATCCCAACTAACTTTCAAAAATGATCATATTTTCTGATCTTTTTAATTTTTCCAAGGAGTGGGCAGAGTTGTGATTAATATATGACCAGTTTTGTTTTCCCTTATACTTTCAACACATTTGACCTTATAATTTTTAATATACTTTTAATCACTGGAGACACAAAGATCTAAAAAGAAAAAAAAATGCTTTCCTTCTCCAGGGAGAATATTCCCTCTCTGTTGCAGCACTAGGTGACATAATTTCTGCTGCTGTTTAGTCATGAAAGCATCACAAAAACAGAGAGAGAATTTTGCCTGGATGACCATGCCTGAGGATGAGTAAAGCTTGGTTCTAACTTCTGTCAATGAGGTCAGTGTCACGATGAAGTACTCCTCCAAAATGCACAAGGGCAGAGTCATCTGGATGATTCATCTGCCTGTTTCTGGTCCTGCTACATTTTATGCTGTTTTTTTTTCACAGCCTTTTCAAATGTGTTTTTTGTGTTTTCTGAAGTTGATACATTATGAAGTTTGTCATAAAGTGAGTATGAAAAAAACAGATAAAGAGGAGATATCTCTGTAAATATTTAGCAGATGAGTGAGGATTCTGGAAATGTAAACAATGGGAGGTAGATGGACCAATAATAAGTCTTGTGGTCTGCATGGTTTTCACTAAGGAGCAAACTCAAGTCTGAAACTATGAGACAATGTGGAAGTGGCGGTTGCACGGTTGCGCAGCAGGTAGCGCTCCAGCCAGTAAGAAGGTTACCGGTTCAATTCCCTGTTCGGACATGGTGGGCCTTTCTGTGTGAAGTGTGCATGTTCTCCCCGTGCATGTGTGGGTTCTCTCCGGGTACTACGGCTTCCTCCCACAGACCAAAAACATGCCCACGTGAGGTTAATTGATTATTCTAAATTGACCATAGGTGTGAGTGTGTGTGTGTGTGAATGGGTGTTTGTCTATATGTCAGCCCTGCGATTGACTGGCGACCAATGCAGGGTGTACCCTGCCTCTCGCCCTATAACAGCTGGGATAGGCTCCAGCCACCCGCGACCCTGAATAGCAGGATAGACAGTTAAGAAAATGGATGGATGGATGTGGAAGTGTTAAAATCTGCAGTTTGATGAGTCTGGATCTGAAAGTACTGGAAGTCACATAAAACACCAAGCTAAAAAAAAAAAAAAGCTGTTTCCATAGCAAAAAATAAACATGTTTACAGTGTGGTACAAAAAAGACAAAAAAGCCTCTCATCTGAATTGCTTGTTTCTCAAATGGCACTAACACTTCACAGGCGGCAAATCTTTTTTTTTTTTTTTTAAACTTGGTGGTTTAGAAGATATGAAGATCTCAAGTTTGCCCAATCAGAAGCAGAGCTCTGCTGATTGACAGATGGCTGTTAGGTAAAGCTGTTTGTCCCCATTTCCAACATGGCCCTGGTGGAAAATTTGATTCAAACCTCAGTTTTAGAAACAGACGAGTGGTGTCACTGAGCATGTGTGCAGATTGGAGCGGTGAGAATTCCCGCTTTTTGCTTCTGGTAGGTGTTTGCCACTGTCACTCCTCGCTCGAAGTCTCACTACACTGCACCACCTATTACTATTCCGCCAAAACTGCATCATGCTCTGCTCCACACTCCAAAAAACCATGCTCTTATTTTGATTCTGGAAGAGTTTAGAGCATGCTTAAGACTTGTGATGTGAGCGGTAACGGAGCAAAACTGGAGTCGCACTCTCAAGGGCGTAGGTTTGATTTTGCCAAGGGTGGGACTACTAAACATATCTCGCAAGTACCCCACCCCCTTACCCCCAATGCTACTGACATAATAACAGGCTGTATAACAAAGATGTCTGAAGTTAAATCAGTGGTAGTTGCATTATAGATTCATGACTACAGATCTCAAGCATATAGACTGCTGACATATTAGCACAACTGGCTTTAGAGCATTAAGGAGCAGGAGTTGGTGCTTTTCTTCATTTTCATATTTTTTGGACTTAAATCCCAATATACACTCAACCAAGTCATTACTAAAAGTCACCTGCTGCTGTGACCCTACTTCCTCACTTATCTAACAAAGGGGAAGGTTGTGTTTCTTCCTCTGTGTAAGGGACCAAGCAGACAGACACAGACAAAGGTGTATGGGAAAAGTGCTCTCTTTTTTAAAAAAGTTACTATTTTACAGAAATAATACAAAAATCCCAACTTGTGTGTCAAACAGCAAATCTAAAAGAGGTCAGCACATCAAAAACAGAACTAAAGCCCTAACTCAACAAACAGAATCAAACAGACCTAAACTAAATGAGACAAAGAAGGGGCTTAAATACACAAAGGACTAGTCCAACATAACAAACAAGTGGATAAACTAAGAGAACTACAAACTAAACATCTAACAAACTCAGAAAAATAACATAAACTCAACACAACTATTTACAGGAAATCCAAATTATCTACAATTAACTGGAAAAAAAAAATCTCCCTTCCCCCCCTGATGGTTTCTCCCACTTCCTGTAGGCGGGCTTAAAAGGCCATCTTGAAGTGGATGCAGGCTTTTTGGAATGAGATCTCAATCAAAAGAGAAGCAAAGGGTGAGTTACTTAAACACCAAACCATAAATGCAAATTAGAATAAATGTGGGAAATTAAACTATGTGATAAATTGTAAACTAAATTGTGTGCACCCAACTTAGAAATAATTGCCACATAAAAGTGATATTATTTCATCAAACAAAATGTGTGCTTTTGTGATTACCCAAACAAAATAAATACTTACATGTCGTGGTTGAAGTCACCACACTGTCAGCTGAGTTAAGTAAAGTAAAGGCAACAAATTGATCCGCATTAAGAGTGAGAAAACAGTTGGAAATAATGTTTTAAACTATTTTCTTCAGGTGACTTATGCTTTGTGTGGTGAAAAAGCTTCTAATGTCTTTCAACTTTTTTTTTTCTTACCAAACATTCTCTGGGACATAAGTGCATGCTAACAGTGTCAACTTCCTCTGGTCAACACTGGTATAATATTCCATCTTATATACCCCTGACTCTTTGTTTGAGATCAACAAGAATAAGGACTCTTATGGGTTATTATCATTGTCTTATACATTGTCAGGCACTATTCCTATAAATTAAAAAAAAGTGTTATCGAGGCACTTCTAAATTCAGAAAGTCTGCAATTTCTCTTTTTATATTTTGCAGAAAATTTCTTAGCTTGGGACAGTCCCAGAAGATATGGGTCAGGTCTCCTACTAAGCCGCAGCCCCTCCAACATTGATACAGTCTATGTTTTACACATATAGCTACATTTTGAGAGTGACTCATTGGCTAAATGCGCGGACTTCTGTGTTGGAAAGGGCTGCGTATAACTTAAAGCATAAGGAAAGAGTCAATTGGACATAAATGCATAAATCAAGCTGAGAGGTCATAAAATTATACGCTGCTGATTTTTCCCAGTCTTAACCCTTGATGGAACGTTGAAGGATTGAAACTTGAACCTGAAGCGAGGAAAAATGTGAGGAGATTGTTAAAGTCAGTGGTGTTCACCCTTGAGACCATGAATATCTCCTGAATCAAAGCAGAGGATTGACAGAGAAACCCCTGCTGCTTGTTACTGAGCCCTGCTGCACAAACAGCCATGTAGCATATGTTTGTAGGAGTGAGGCTAGGCTTAAATAGCTCTTATTTCTAATTTCCTCACCACTTGTATTGGGCTTACCTTGCAGTGTAGAAGCATTTTTATTTTTGGTTAAATATTTCAAGTGGGAGTATGAACCTGAGGCCCAAAAACTGTTGCTACATTCTCTTGATTCCTTTATTCTGTCATTTATTTCAGCTCTCTCTTTCTCTTTCAGTCGCCCTCACAGACTCAGACACATAAAGTCACTCATGCTCTGTGTTGTTCAGTCTTCCTGCAGGCCAGAAACCTCCCTCTCCACTATTAAAGAGACACAGAGGTACTGAGATAAGGTAGAGCTTAGAGGGTAGGGAGTGAATGTGTGTGTATGTGTGTGTGTGTGTGGGTGAGTGTGTGTATGTGTGTGTCAGTTGCCCATTACACAGAGGGGAAATATATGTGCAGGAACGAGTGGGAGAGATGGAAGAACATCAGATCCCCTGGATGCACCAATCCCCTGACCAAACTGAGCTCTAATCAGGAGCCTGGAACAGGATGAGGTCCAGGATCCTCTGGGGTTGATGAATCATAAAAATGATCACATGAATGGACACATGCACAGAAACAGGGCGAGGCAGTGTTGTTGCTGGGTTTGCTGTAGCCCACTAAGAGCTGCCATGACTCCTCTATTTAATGAAATCTGGCTGAAAACTTGTTGATTCTGCTTTTAACTCCTCTTCATCAAAACACCCACTTACTGCTTTGACTTGCATAAAGTCTTGTCAGTGGGTTGAGCTGGCAGATTCATCACAATTTTTTGCTTGTTCAAGAGGAATTCGATAATACCTCGACTGTGGTTTGTGCTGTGACTTTGTGCAGAAAGCCACACAGCCGCTGATTCAAATAAGGCGGGTTTCAAGATTATTAGAGTGGGAAATTCAGCTTGTCCTGAAATGTCAAATATTTATCACAGATTTGCAGAAACTCACTGCAGCTCCAGATGCAGGCTGTGTAATCTTTGCCAACCAACTTTTCAGCCAGGAGACTTTTGTAAATTGAAATATACAGTACTTTGCAGTTTTGTAGGAACTCGGGTTGTAGATTTTTCCAAACATCTTGTAGAAATCATAATCATTGTGGAATAGCTTCCATCTCACGGGTGAAATATCAAGGTCTACCTCGCTGTTTACACTGGAGTTTAGTTTTAAGAACATAACTCATTTTGGCTTTTCTAATATTACTTTTTTGTTTTATCTTGTTCTGTTCTTGTGTGTACTTGTTATTTATTGAGGCTTGAAAAAAAAAATAGGACCTGAGTGCTAATGTCGTACCACTGACATGTAAATGTGAGCTGGCATAAGAATAAAGCTCCTTGAATCCTTGAACTAAGCACAGGTATGTTGTGGATGTAGCCATCTTCAAATCCTCATCTTCATGTAATAACTGACTCCATAACGTTGAGTTCAGGGCTCTGTGGGGGCAATACCTTTCCTCTATATACCAATGATAGGTACTAAAAATATTTAAGAATCACTGATATTTGATTTGTATAACTAGAAATAATGCTGGTTTGAATGTGCACACATTTTTTGATGTGTATGAGACATTTATGTGAGCATTTAATGAAATATGACTCATTATAAATAAATAAAATGCACATTAATAATCAATCTTCCTGAATTCTCCATCAACCAGAATGACCTTATCCGTCACTTTGGCTGCTTGCATGTAAATTGGATAATCAATAAGAGTATCTAAGAGTAAGTCAATGGAATAGATAAACAATTCAGCTGGACACAAAATGAAAATTGTAATAAATGAGAGCTCGTGAACTTTACTCCAAACACCAGGAGACATCACTCTCTGATTCTGCTCCTCCAATGGATTCATCCTGGTCAAGGCTCTGAAACAAGGCTAAAGCCCCCATACCTGTTACCATTACATATACGCTACTGTTAGTTATCTTCTATTTGTCAGACTTGCCTCTCTTGGGTTTTAGGTTCAGGTTATAGCTTTATTTTAGCTTCACAGAGCATTAAGCAAAACAAACAGAGTAGGAGAAGTTTTGCTAGATTTCCCCACAAGACTGGGAAATTACAGCAAATAGTGAAATATTATACCCCCTGTAAAAATCATGCAGTCAATTTGGTCATTCAAAGTAAGAATATTCAGATATCTTTTTTGCTTTGTTTTGAAATTTAACTGGTTAGACAATGTTAGGATAAAGTATACAAACATTTAGGAAAAGTCCAGGTCCTATTGGTACATAGGATCAATTTAAACAAAGTTTAGTGTTAATAGTTGTTTCCGATAATCTTTCAAACATACTAAATAACCAAGCAATAAATAATCCAGTTTTCATGAAGCATATTGAAAATTAATGGAGTTGTATCATGACAATACTTGGCAATTTAAAAATTAAACATGGTTAAAATGCATTGATTGATTTGATATATATGATTAGGA
This sequence comes from Thalassoma bifasciatum, assembly GCA_008086565.1. Lineage (NCBI taxonomy): Eukaryota > Metazoa > Chordata > Actinopteri > Labriformes > Labridae > Thalassoma > Thalassoma bifasciatum. Next base: position 46,798 of record RPOG01001281.1, read on the forward strand.
CTCAGACATGAAAAAATGTTGCCATTTTCAAAGCTTTTTTATGCATGTGTTGACATCAAAGTGTTGACAGAGGCTGTATGTTTGGGGTCATATTCCTGCTGCAGGGTACATTTATGGTCAGGATCACCTCCTTGATGTGTTTTTTCCATCATACATAACCTTGATGGCCACTATCTGCCTGCATCTCTCAGCACTGAGGACCGAACCTACGACTCTATTTGCAGATACGGAAGAAACCTCCACCATGCTTCACAGTTCCCTGTAGACATCCAAACCGCCTTCTGCTACAGACAAATGTTTCAATTTTTGACTCATCAGTCCAGAGCACCTGCTGCCATTTTTCAGTTTCTTTGTTTCTTGCTTCCATGTTAGAGGTTTGTCTTTTTGGCTGCTGCTTTTAAATGAGGACCAGTTGACAGGTGAACCTGGGTCACATGGTTACCAGTCCTGAGTTGGCATCTTGATGTTTTTTTTTTGTTTTTTTTTTCCTTTTTAATCTGCTACACAATTTTTTTTTTGGCAAACCACTGCACCTACAATCCTGAGCCTTCTGCTTAGAAATCTATGTCCACATAGACTTTGCTGATGTGGTAGAACTACCCTACCTCTTGTTGCTGTGCTTAGTCTTGCCATGTCGTCATGAAACTGTCTTCAACAACCTCACCATGGTAACAGAGTCAGTTAAGAATAGTGTTCAATCTACTCGTGACATCCCCTTGTTAGTGTAACAGGTCGATCATACACTTGAGTATAATCCTACAAAACCACAGACGTTGTACACATGCAACTATAAGAAGTTAAGTTTGGGATTAAAGAGTAGTAATAACAGATACTGATTTTATTTTTAATTTTTTACTGTTGCTTTATAATTTGCCATTTCTTAACTTAATGAAATACAAATAAAACCATTACTTTTCTTTATCTGAGAGCATTCTTAGATAGAGTTTTTAACACCTGGGTAATTTAACCATGAAATGGTTACTTCATCCCTGGGGTAATGATTTTTCCCCAAATGAAAATTAATCATTGATTGACTTAAAAAGAAAAAAAATCACCAAGAATGGGCAATTTGAGCACAAAATTGAATCTCTGACCCATGAACCCATCAGTAGGTTTGTGTAGATTTAATTACTCATCCCAGCGTCCTCCTCATGAACCCCACAGTACAAATGACTCCTCGATAAATAATGTAAAGCAAAGCTCACAGACACGTTAGAATAGAGGGTGGTCCATTGATTTCCAGTCATCACCAGGGGGGACGGTGGCTTATCTGGTTCAGTACTGATAATCTCTGCTAGACTTAGCTTACCTCTCCAGTGGTTAGATGGATTGGTAATTAGTGAGTAAGCCAGACGTTGTTAGTGAAAGCTTTTCCCGAGGGAGGAGAGAGGTTTACTGGGCCAGGAAACTGTTCTTTATTCAACTTAACCTTGGAGACAAGTCTGCTTCTCCACAATGTGGTTTCATCTGGGTTGCGAGAATGATCCTTGTTGGATCAGAAAACTGTAATTTGTTGTTCTGTGCCGAGCTCTGGTGAGGAAGTGGTCTTGTGCGAAGTAAATTATCTTCAGAGAAAGAAAATAACCCACTCCAAGTGTTTTCAGAAAGACATTTCTTTCACTGACAACTGTTATTTACAGGTTTCGGGCTTTGGAGACTAGAGGGAAATATAAGGCAAACCAGATTTCTCTTCAGCCTGTCCAACGACCAAACACTTGTTCCAATAAATGACGGAGAGGGAAAACTGTAACATCCTGAAGGAAGTATAAATGTCACTTTTGACTAAGCAGATCTAAAAAAAAAAAAAGCTTGAAAGTTTGAATCTAAAAGTTCACTGCAAAAACTGAAATCAAATCAATTATTTGTGTATTTGTTTTAACAGATAAAAATATGAATTTGAGCCACATTTGCCTCATAAGGCCAGAAAATATTTAATTTCAAGTAATTAAAAGAAAAGAGCATTTTAGATGTCTTTTTTGTCTTCTAATATTTTGAAATTAAATTAAGACATAATTACCTGCTCTGATGTCAGTTTTTGCAGTGCGGTTGTACAGAGGGAATAAAATAATCTAAGCAGAAACCTGACAGAATGAGACTGTGCATATTTTATTTGTTATTATTACTATTTTTGCATTTATGGTGCAAATGCTAATTCTAAGCATAGAGACTTGAACCATAACACTGAAGCGTTGGCATTAAACATGAGTAATTAGTGTCCAGTGATCACTTTTATCCACTGGTGGTTTTGCACATTTTATACATTAAGTTGTGCTGTTTATAACTCGAGCTTCTTAAAGAGATGTCCTGGGAAATAATCACCAAGGACTCATTAAGAAAAGAGTCTTTACCTTAAAGTAATAAAGCAGTTATTTGCTGCTTCTCTCCATTTCTTGCCGCATGTTTATTTCTCCTCTGTCGCTCTTTCACTGCACTGGAATGAGATCTCTATCCTGCATATCTTCCCCTTCAGATGCAGTTTGGCTCAGAATAGCAATAACAACACTTCAAGGCCGATAAATACAGAACTACTGAGGAACTCAGGATCCACACAAACACTGACCGGCGAGAGAAGAAAAACAAGACAAGTCTTTTCAACACAGCAACACAGCAACTCAAGCTAATATCACCATGGTAACTGCTGCTGATTAGTGTGGCAGCAAAGAGAAGGAGCTCGGTTTCAAGATGCCATAAATAAGGTTGCTTGTACACTAACGCTCTCATCAGGGGGTCCATGCTGATGGCACGTTACAGTCAGGGGGGAATTTGATAAGGCAGCTTTCCTCCATATTTTTAAATACAGATTTTTTTCATTGATTGGGAAGATAAAAGTCGGCAGAGGTGTCCACCAATAGCATCAAGTCCAAAGGATAATGCAGAAATCTTTGAAAAAAAAAGCTGCATAAGCATACCAAGCCAGCAGGTGGTCAAAAACCACAGAAGGACATACTACGCATTGTTGGTAATTATCAAAAATACTTCAATGGGAAATATTTATCAGCCCTTTAGTGCTGTGTTGCTATGATAAAAAAAAAAAACAGTGAGGTTTTCCTCCGAACATGATACTGAACAGTGCTGAGGAGATGTCATCAAACCTGGAGCAGGTATTTCATTCATTTTTAGAACTTTTTGTTTTCTCCAGTCCACGTTAGAACAGTGCAAAAGAGTTTTTTTTTTTTTTCTAATTCTCCCTGTTAGAGGTAATTCTTTTGAAAACCTTTGACATGGATACTGGATTCAGAGGACTCAGGAGCACGACTTCTCAAAAATTAAGTTCTTTTTTGCAAAGGCAACGAAAAAACACAGCAACACTGGCAGAGAGGGCAACGGAAAAAGAACTAAAAATCATAGCTAGGCTGGGAAAAAAACTAAACTAGGAATTAAAGCAGTAACACTTTAGATTAGGGAACACATATTCACCATTAACTAGGTGCTTATAAACATGCACATAAGTAGCTTACTAGCCCCTAATCAGTATTTATTAAGCAGGCATTAAACCCTTATTCTACCTCTATTGCATCATGAGTTCAGACTTTTCCATATCTTAACTCCTAATTATTACTTATTGACTATGTGTTCCCTAATCTAAAGTTTTACCATTAAAGCTACTGTCAGGTATTTCTATGGCAAGACTAGAACACACCTTCTCAGTGAAACTAGACGAAACGATCTGGCACAAGACGGGGGGTGAACACAGACCCAAAGACATGAGGTAAAGGGGCACAGGTGGAAACAATGAGGAGTGGGGATGACGATCACAACTGTGGGAAAACACCAGAACAGAAGTGAGGAGACCTGAAACGAGAGGAGAGACGTGACTACAGAGTAAAACCAGAAATGACAGAGACAAGACTGAAGTAAAAGGGGGGAACTTAACCTAACTTACGAGATGTGACAACCTTAATGACATAAAATTTACTTTCTTGTGAGGTTGTTAAGGTCATGGTTCCCAACCTTATTTGGATCGTGACCTCATTTTGACTTAACTAACTTCTGGCAACCCCTGAGACCTTTTTTATCTTTCAAGAATTAGTTTTTTGATCATGATTGTTGATCATGTACTGTGACACAAATACAGAGTCACCAAGATTAGTCGATACAGTGTGTGTTGTCTCAAAGTTTCTTTTGAGCTTGTTGGGTTTCATACTCTTGGCAGACATTGTGGCCTCTCTTTGTTGCTTTCAATAGCGCTAGTAAATCCATACTGAAGAAAACTGCTGTTGTATCTTGGAACTGTCTTTGTGAGACCAGGCAGACAAAGAAATCTTCATATTTTGCAGTAGCTGTGCAGTCATGTGATCACATGATTTATATAAAAGCAAGTGAAAGAATAGAGTACAGTTGTTTAAGATTTTGTGTGGTGTTTTAATTTTAAATGATTTATCTTCATCAGTCATTTTATTTATCAGTTACAATACATTTCATATAACCCCATTTGGGGATAGTGATCCCATGGTTAAACAAACACTGATGTGAGGTCGAAATATGTCAGATTCACAAAACATTGTTCTCTAAATTTATTAAAGACCAACATAACACATTTTTAATCAATTTAAGACTTTTTTACGAACATCAACTTTTAACCAAAATAAGGACAGTAATGAGTTTAAGAGAAAACATATTTGAATGAGTTTATAGTGGACCAAACTGTGACGGAAAGTAGGGTGCAGAACTGAGTAATTATTATTCAGTGCTGCAAGATTAACACAGATTTAGGTTTCTTTAAGCTCCGTGTGTGCTGATTTAAGCAGTAAATGAATTGTTGCCAACACAGCACCTCTCTCCACTGCAGCTTTTTACACCTTTTTTCCTTCTACATACCTGTTTTTTAATGGAGTCAGTAACAGAAGTGGAAAAAAAAAAACCTCAAGCAGTACCCCAAGATAATCCTAAAAGCACACAATGGTATGTTTTTATCACAAGGTGTTAAAAATCCAAAGTATTTAATCTTCTGCTCATGATTCCCAGGCAGGATACTTGAATCAAGTCAATCGAAAACCTCACAGCCATCTGAAAGTTGCAGACAGATGCGTGATAAATCTGCTTTTCTGAAAAGCCCAGAAACTCGACATGAGATAATCCTTCAAACTTCTCAACACATCAAACTGTGTACTTGCTGTTTGTAGCCTAGCCGCCCGTGTTTGGCCATCAGCAGTCCAATAAAAAAACCTTCGGTGCTGCCAGCTGTCCTTCTATCAGCCAGTGGAAGGTGATAGCTGGAAACCTGAGACAGATAACAATACGCAGCAGCAGTTCAAGCACCAAGCAGGACATTTTAATGTTTGCCAGATATGTCACTCGGATCAGGTTAGGCAACAAAATCAATTAGCTAACACTCTATTATAACATTTGCCAGTGAATGCAGCCAAGTTAATCCAGTTAAGCTGCTTGTATCATGGCACCGTTTCTCAAGCCTTTGAGTGATGATATTATGAGGTCAGCAGATTGTTTATGACTTTATAATGAGTTTGGATACAACTCAAGGAGGAAAGGTACCCAACACTTTTGCATAAAGAAATCAGATGATAAGTTTTGAAACATCCCATATTGTTAACATGGATATAAAGTTACCATGCTGGTTATTCAGAATAGATGTGCTGTTTTAAGCATCTCTTTTTAGGTTGTAGAAATACCCAAATCTGTCCGTAAACTACTCAAATAGTCAGACCTTTACCAGATCTTGATCGTGACATATTAGGGGCATGGGCCTCAAACACTAAGGTCTGTCCATAGCTCTGCTCATCACATGCCTCCATAAGCTAATAAGAGGGGGGGAAAGGGGGCTTGTAAAGGGTTCAGTCTTAAAGAGGCAGCAGCTAAAACAAAGTACCAGGAGAAGACTGAACAAAGGGTTTTCTGAAACAGCAGTTTGAGGGTAAAAGGAATCTTTTTTTAGCCATAAATCAAATAAAGGTGCTATGGGGGCACAAGAGGGACAGAATAGAGACAAAAAAAAGCATAGTACCCCCTTGTTAAATTCATTCTTATTGGTTGATGCTTCCAGCTCACTCAAATACTTGATTCTCGTAAGTTTGATCGGCCAAATCCTTTAATGGACTACCAATAAATAAACAAATTGCCCATTGGGGACAATTATGTGTTTCTAATCCAAGGAAATTATCGTACCAGGAATTAGCTAATTGAAAATTGCAAATAAAAACAAATCCATGGAAGGGGGCTGGAATATCTGACCTCTGTCTATTGACACCATGGTAATTAATTTTAATTTATCTTGATTGTTAAATCTGGTCTTTTTTTGTACTTGCTGTAATTTTTTCATTTTTATTTATTTATTTATTTATTTATTTATTTTTTGGTTCCTTCACTTTCACTGGCTTTGTGCTGCAACAAACCAATGTACCCACTGGGCTCAATAAAGTCTTTTCTTATCTTAATTTATCTTGAGAATTGGCATCTAAATTAGTCAACATTGTTGAAAAACAGCACTGGGAAACCACTGGCTGTGAGAAATGAAGCCAACGCAGAAGTGCCAAAATCTGTAGCTTTTCAAAGAACCCATCGAGAGTTCCTTAAGTGTGGCAATCCACGCACACACCGAAAGAAAAAAAAAATCTGAAAAAGTAAAAAGACACTAACAGCCTGATGGTTTTGATAGGAACAGCTTATTTCTCTATCAGCACACATGGTGATTTTAATTATCTTATCTAATCAGTTCAGAGGATATTCATTTCACCAGTTTGCCCAATTAAAGCCACAGCTGACCTGTTTAGCAGACAGTCACCCTGTAGCTGTTAGACAAAAGGCTAAAGCCCCTTATTGTAATTACACTACCTTGACAGAAGCTAGTTGGAGTTTACTTTTTCAGATACAGCCTTCAAAGTTAAAAGGCTTCGAAACTCTGCATCAGAAACAGACACGTGGAATCATGGTGACTACTTCCATAGATTATACAGTCTGTGGTCGTAAATAATGACAGTTTGCAGGCACAGATGTGAGCGCAGCCTGAAGTGCTACTGGAACTGGAACAATCTGTGATGGATAAAAGTGGAGAAGTAGAGTAAATAACATTTTGAAAGTGGGTACTGTTTTGTGTTAATAGTGAGTATTTTATTTCAAACATTACGTCTGGAAATAAAAGAAACAGCCAGACTGGCTTGTTTAAAATATAATAACTTAATTAATGCATCAATAAACTGTGATAGAGCATTAAAATAGTTTTTATAGATCTTTTATGTTTTGTCCAGTCATATAAACAAAATGTTCCTAATCGATACTAAAACTTGTTTCAGAAAGTTTAGTTTTCACTTTACTTGAGTATAAAAATGTCAACATTTTGGGCATTTTTTCCTCTGTAACTGATGCTTCCACTACACTGTCATATATATCAGTGAGGCTGTGGTTCCTACCAGAGCTGTCTCATCAAAGTTTTTTGGAAAAGTAGATCAGGAACTCTCAAACATCAAAGTAAAACTGGACTCTGCACAGAGAGATTGGCTGCACATTTGCTGTTTGACACATTGACAATCATGACTTCATGCTTGCAGGAGCGCTGTCTTCTCACTGCATCACAGACATGACATCAGAGCAAAGTCTTGATTTCTATCAGAAAGTTTCCCTCCAGTTTTCCAGAAACTTGTAATCTGCCTGTATGAAAGCTCGATAAAGTGATGTGCCTGCACCTTTCACTCTGTACAAACGGATACTTTCAAATTTAAAAGTTCTCGATATCGTAGAGAAGAAAACAGGTTGTGTTGTTTCTTTGAACTCAGACAGTTTTTACTTTGAGATTTACTTTTAATGGAAGGCAAATTCATTTTTATTCATCCTTGTGCACTGGAGTGAATAAATAATACAATTTAGCTGAATAAAGGCCACTGGTTGAGTGTTACAAGCATCAGCAATCACCAATAAAAAGCCTCTGACTCACAAATGTTTGCTTATTATGGATCTAATAGGCTGCACACACCATCCAGAGCGCCCAACACACTCGCTCTCGTTTGAATGTCATTCTTGTTTATTTACCCATAAAGCACTTGGGCTGACATTCTCATTTCCTCTCTACTAACTGATCCTAACGGTCTCAATGTAATAGACCATACCGGCACTACGCTTTCCCAGGCAGTGTGTATACATAGTGTCTAAATCCCAGTCATGTGTGGTAATATCGAGCAGAACACGCATACAGAAAACACACATCATCCTGTGCCGGGATGCACACTTCAGGAACAATGTGCTCTAATGATTTCTGATGTGATTGGATTTCTGTTCATGGCCACTGGGCTGTGGGTTCAATTCTGTCTGCTGTTCATTTGGTTTCAAACAAAGACGCTGTTTAGGTGATGAGGTTATGGGGATTTAGTTGGCGAATATTAACTTTTGACCCTCAAGAACAACCTGTTCCTTTTCTTTCAATCATTTTGTCTGAGCGTATCTTCCCTTTATCTCCCATGATTGATTCCCTCCCATTTGTTTCCCATCCATCCATCAATCTTTCACTGCTTATCTGGGTTTGGTATATGGGAGCAGCGAAGATCAGTGGCCCCTGTTTTCAACCAGGGAACACCAGCTCCACTGGAGGGATATTAAGGCTTCCAGGTCAGCAGAGATATAATATCTGTCTTGGGTCCACCCTTGGGGTCACTTCTCAGATAGACATGCCACAAACACCTCACCAGGAGGGCTTCCTCACAAGATGCCCAAGCCATCTCATCAGGCCCATCTCGATTTGAAGGGGCAGTAGCTCTACTTCAAGCCTCTTCCAAATGTCTCATCTCTGAACTCTACCTCTATGGCTGAGCTCAGTCACGCTGTGGAAAAAGCTAATTTCAACCAGTTGTTTCATGATCTTGTTCTATCAGTCATTAGCCACAGCTCATGGCCATAAGTGAGAGTTAGAACGTAGACTGACAGGTAAATTGAGAGCCTTGCCATTTGACTCGACTTCCTCTTCAATACAATGGACCACTACAACATCCTTTTGCCTGCCAACACTTCCCCAATTCTGCTCCACCACTGTTTCATTTTCCCCTCAATTGTAAGCAAGAGAGGTGCCAATCTTCATCCTGGCTGCTTCACATTTGGCTGCAAACCGACCCAGCGCAAGTTGGAAGTCAGTGTTTGATGAAGCCAACAGGACCGCATCATCTGCAAAAAGTAGAGCTTGGTTCCTGAGACCCCTAAACCAGAGTCTGGTTTAGGGGTCTCAGGAACAAATAAATTTTGAACAACGAATAAATTAAAATAATGTGAAGAAATACTAAGTGTGTTTTATATTTAAGATATGGATCTTATAATATATCTGTTTCTGCATTGTTTGAGCTTTCCCTGTGGCTTTCATACACACTGTGGTAGCATGCTATGGTAACTTTGCCACCGGCCTGCATCTCCTACAGCATGTGCGTTTACCCAACTGAGAAGTTTCTCTGAATGTCAGAACTGAATCTGGATGGTTAACAGGAATAAGTTTGAGAGCAAAATTAGAGCCGAGGAGGCAAGGAAATGAAATTAAAATGTTTCATTTGAAAATTTCTGGATTACCTTTATACCTATCAGCTAGGCTCTTTGAGAAGATTGCTTCTATTCAGATGGTGATCTCTGAATTAGTTTAATCTTGGTTTAATTTGCCACAATGCAATTTACTCCTCCTCCTTGTTGCAGTTAACAAATTTGTTTAATCAATCAGTGGTAAGTAGTGAGCAGGTGGTACCTGTTTGTCAAGCTCTACCAGAAACTGAGCAAAAGCTGGTCAACAGAGAGATTCATTGGTTATGATCAAACATGATTGCTTGTATTACTGTTATACCTACACATCAAATATAGTAAATCCTTCATCCTTATGTGTATATTTTATCATCCATACTATTTCCTTACTAGCAGCATCTGAGTCTTGAGTCTTGATTAAAAAAGCAATGTGCAAAACATCCACATTAGAATAAGTTAATCACCTTTGGGATGATGGTACATCACGGATTCCTTGTCCACCAAACATCACAACACATAATTAAAGTCACTGCATCACTACACAACACTGACGTCAATACAAGCCATGCAGAGGTAATGTCTGTCAGGGGGCCCTCCGGCTTCTCCATGTGAAAATTATTTAATAAACATTGTATTCCCATGCGTTATACATGGAACACTGGAAATGAAAATCTCAAACCTCCCTGCGTATGAAAAACTGGCCTCAGATCACCAACGGGATAAATTGCTCAGTGAGGGTGACAGAAGGGACGACAAAGTAATATCAAACTCACTATAATTAGTTTTGGTGCTCGCAGTGAATCAGACGTAAATGAGCCAAATGAAGCCTCGTAAAGATGACATTTGGAGCCAGATAATGAAAAGATTTTTTTCAGGAAGAATAAATTCAGCACAGACTGAAAGTCTATTATGTGGAAAAACTGGAATCATAGAAAACTAATTTATCAGACTCACATTGTCACTTTAAAGTTATGCAAGAGAGTCAGGGGTTCAAAGATTCGGGTAGAGGAAGTGACAACTTGTCACAGCTACAGGCTTTGACATACACTCACACTCACTTCTGCATACTTTGGTTGTAAATAGTGGTTATTTGAGTTAATGAGTATTTCTTCTCTTTGGGACCAGTCTCTGTAAACTCCAGTGATAGTTGTGGGTTGAAATCCCAGTAGATGAGTTTGTCAAATACTCAGATCAACAACCAAAGTCTCTTTAATGACCTTTCTTTTTCATACTGGTGCTCAGTTTGAACTCCAGCAGCTCTTCTTCACTGTGTCCACAGGACTAAAATTGCTGAGTTGCTGTCATGTGATTGGCTGATGAGTGATATGTCATAATGAGCAGTTGAATACTTGCACCTCATTAAGCTACCAAGGAGGGTAACCCTGTTTTAAAGTTCTAATGCAGCAAAAAGGCAAGTTTCAAAGCAACAACTTAAAGGAAGTTGTTTTAGACAGTCAGGCATTTTAGATGCCATTTACACAACAACGGTTTAGAATGAAATGCAAAGATATTGTCGCGTTTCGGTCTGTTGTTTACACAAAAACAGTGCTTTAGTGGACCTAAAAATGAAACACCCTCCAGAGTACTTTTTCCAGACACCCTGTGGCCACAGTTGCCACAAAAACAGCAAGCTGGAGTTTTCAGTGAAATCACTGACATTCTGTAATCAGGCAAGAAGCATGTAATATAAACGCCAGAAGATCAGCTCACCTCTACTTCAGCCAATTAAACAACACATAAACGGTCTCTACAGTTACCTCGCCATCTACAGGCCTGGCATGCATACTACACTGCTTATTTTGCATCTTTGAGGGAAATGTTATGAAATCTTGTTTGGTACATAGGGCCTTGATGAAACCAAAAAAAGTTCTCAGAAAAAATTACATAGTAAAAAGAGACTCAAAACAAAGAACTGAACCTGCTGATCTCGGTTTGGTTTTTGTTTTGTTTTTTTCTTGCAGATTGTGACAGAACTTCATGGCGCGAGCTAAAAACATTCCATCTCTCCTTGTTTTTTGACGAGTATCTGGGATAGACAGCGGGTGACATCCCAAGGAGCAGGAGTGCACAGTATGAAAGGGGAATGTGTACTGTCAGTTTTGATCAACAAGACTGAAAAAGTGAATCTCATCACCTAGGCCATGTGTTCATATAGAGGAAAGATCCACTACTCAGGTCACAAAAAAATAAAATAAATAATAATAATAATAATAATAATAATAATAATAATAATAATAATAATAATAATTTAATAAATAAATAAAAAGTAAATAAATAAATTATTAATAATAATGATGATAATAATAATAAGAATAATAATAAGAATAATAATAATAAAGAAAATGTTCTGGGCGTATGTCCATTAGTTCATTACCATCACTTGGAGCTCATCATTTCATCTTGTCGATGAAAACTAAACATACTTTTATCAGAGTTTGAGTATAAGTGATGTATATTTTGGCTTATCAAGGTCTGTGTTACATCATGGCTAATATTTATCTTCATAACTTCATTTACTGGAATTAATGATTAAATATTCATATTGACTTTTAAGAAATTTCAATATTTCATGCATTGGTCAGATCTTTTATTTATTGAGCACCATGTGGTGAGTTCATCAAAGCACATCATGTTAGAAAAACTTGAGGATGTTTTCTTTGGATAAACCGCTGCTTTGAAACTACCGTCTGGAGCCTTTTTAAAGAGGAGAAGTATCGTGCTTGATAATAGATTATTCAAACACACACCTTATTGAAATCAGCAGCACTGATAAGCTTTCTGATACAAATTTAGCTACAAAGCATTGCAGCAATGAGATTGAAATAAAAACATGAACCTACTGAATAAATAAGTGTCTGCTTCTAACTGCAGCGTCAACATGTTGTATTTAGCGGTGAAGCCTTCCTTAACAGAAGTGTACATCCAAAAAGTTAAGCCCAGGAATAATTCTGGAGGCATCAGGAGCTCTGGAGGCTGGATTTTTCAAATTGGATTTATGACCGTGAAAACTGCATCTCAGCCCTTGTAAATCCCAGAAATGTGTACTCAAATCATTTTGAATTATGGACGGCCATATGTCATGTAGCGCCTCGTCTGATGGTGCTGAGCATTCGCCGGATGTCAAGACACTCTGAGGGGGAAGAGATGATGGAAAAAGTTTGAAAATAAATGCAGATTTCTCTTCGTATTCTACCACTCTTCCTCTCTCCCTCTTTATCTCCTTTCAACTCTCGGCTCAGTCATAAACCCATCAACGAAGTTTGGACCATTTGTCGCAGCAAATTGCTCTCCAGCTTGATTTTGCACAAAAAGGTGCTTGTGTGTTCGATGATGTTTCCTAAATGTATCCTTTCAGCTTCGTCGAGGCTCTGCTGGGAACGTGCTAAAACAACCCCAACGCGGTCGACATATTTAATTCAGCAGTGTGAAAAAGAAATAAACACACAGAGCCAGACGTTATTCAGAAACAGCTTGCAGAATGCATAAGCACTGACAGCGAGAGGGAGCTAAAGTGGTAGTGAAAGAGAGAGAGAGAGCACAGCAAAGAGTCAATAGACCTTTTCAGAGCAGACATCTTGGCTTGCCATAACAGGAGATGCTCAAGTGTAACAGATAACATCAAAAACAGATGCAGTCGATCAGGCAGAGACACAAGTCCAGGGTTATAGCACTGAGGAGTCTGTCTCATTTTCATTATCTAGTGGGAGTCTTGATGAGGGTGAATGTCTGCCAGAAAACATGTGTACAGCAGTCATCGAAGGTAAGCAGTCAGTTGATACAAGAAGAAGCTGTCAGCAGGAGTTGATCAGCTAATGGCATGAACACAGACTGAGTTTCATCAATTATTTGGTGTACGGGTACTCAAATTGTGGAAGCCACCAGGTAAATGACAGACAGGAGACAGTTCAAGTAAACCTCAGACAAAGTATAAGAAATTTCATATTTGTTTTGATGAAACAATGTCTCTTGGCATCAAATATTATGCTGTTTGAAATATGTGTCTATTGAATGAACTGCAGAGCTGAGTTTGTGGGTTGTACCAATGAAATATTCGTCAAATCTTCTCTGCCGATGTCAAACAGCGTATTCTGCCATTGACAGTACCAAAGGCCCCAGCACCACAGTTACAGTTGTGCCCAAAAGTTTACACCAGCAGAATTTCTGATTTTTTGGCCCTTTCTCAGAAAATATGAATGATAACACAAAGTCATTTCTATCACTCATGGTTAGTGGTTGGGTGTAGACATTTATAGAAAAAAAAAAGTTTACTCTTTTTAAATCATAATGACAACAGAAATTTCAAAAATGACCCTGTTAAGAAGTTTACACAATTCTGGTGGTTTTGGCCTGATGCACAAAAGTGAACACAAATGTGTTTGAATGTCTACTATAGGTAACCATCCTCACATGTGATCTATTTGCTTGTAATCAGTGTGTGTGTATAAAAAAAATGAACAGGGTCATTTTTGAAGTGTCTGTTGTCATTATGGTTTAAAAAGAGTAAACACAGTTGTTTGTTAATAAATGTCTTTACCCAACCTCTAACTATGAGTGACAGAAAGGTTTTTGTGTTACCATTCATATTTTCTGAGAAAAGGCCAAAAAAAAATCAGAAAATTCTGCTGGAGGGGGTGTAAACTTTTGGACATAATTGTACCTCTGATGGCTTTCACACCAGCACGGTTCTCAAGGTCACTGCAGGAGAGTTTACCTTTCCTGCTCTGTGCGAATAGGCAGTAGGACAATGGATTGTTTGATCAAAATCACCGTGTCTGATGAAAAATCTGAAAAAAAAACAGCTCTGATGCTTTTTAGCACTCATCCCTGAAGTTCCACCCATAGTCCTCTCCATCATCTCCATCGTCTTTGCTTATGATAAGGAAATGTACCCCGTTCGAGTGTGAGCTGCCTGAACTTTTCTGACCAGCAACATCTGCCATTGCCTCTCTGTCGTCTCTTCTCATAATCTTTGCTGATCTCTCATCCAATTAGAGCACTGCTGCCACCGACAGGGGTCAGTTTCTCCACACACTAGTTTAGAAGCCTGGTAATGATGGACAAGCTACGCCAGCCCGTATCCCAGCCTGCCCTGTTGAAAACCATAACGTCAATGGCAGCCAACAAGTTAATAGCAACAGCAGAACAAGTCGTTTGGACCTTGTGGAAATATCTGACAGATTTCTCTCTCTCAGTGGAAAGCTATGCTGCTTATCCCACAAATGCATGTTCCTTACTAATGTGGCTTTGTTTGAGAGAAATAGGCTTTACAACACTGTAAGATTTGTTGTGATGAAGCATTGTTAAAAAGAAAAAAAAAAAAAAAAAAAAAGAAATAATCCACAAACAGTAGTTACTTAACTTTTTGTGCTACCTTTAGTTGAAGCTTGTGGAGTACTGCCTCCCTTCCATTTATTCTCAGACTTCAAACTAAAGAGCTTCTTGTGCAGCAGTCTGCTCCAAACAGGTCTTTTCACAGTGGTCCATCTGCCCATGTATATGGATTTCAATTCCTTCGCCAAATACTCAATGCAAAAGCTTTGATTATTGGAGAAAATGTAGCTGCAGTAAAATTATCCTATTGTCCACTCATTTCAAATGATCTGCATGTGGGAATTTATTCGACACATTTTTTTAACACTCTTAATGTAAATCTTGTATTCTTGGTGCTGGACCTCTCGAGCAGTTAATTATGGCCCAATTTGGTTTGAATCCAGAGCCAGGGGGGGGCAGAAAAGGCCATCAGTCAGCTGTAATTACCTGCTGTGTGTGTGAGGCAGAGATTTAAAGAGGGCGTGTACTGGACACCTGGAGCAGACCCTCACAGTGGAGAACGAGAGATCAAAGCCTGAAGGAAAGGAGACAAACTGCTGCTGTTCACAAAAGAAAGGTTCAAACTAGCAAGTGGATGTGTATGTGGGTCCTTGAGGAGTGTAATTCACATCGCTTAACTGTGTATCTATTCTGCTGTGAAATGAGGAAATCAAATCAGACACTACATCCTGGAAAAAAATGTATGTGGCAGCTTTTACTGACCTAAAGAATGCAATTTTCCATTTTTGCGCTATTGTCCCTGATAACACACAATAACTGTGTTTAACTCTATGTACAGCAGTTTGAGTCAAAGGCCGATTTAGTCCCTGACTAGAGTAATGTCATCCCACTTCAGTTACTGAAACATAATTTTAAAATCATTCAAATCTTGAATTTCAGTCTTGATACATTTAAATCTGAGTGTGGTGACGCTGCCGCATTGACACCAACTGTTAGCACAGGGTTAAAATCCCACTGGCTACAGTTAGTTGCCGTGCTTTTTTCTTATTTTTCTCTTTCTTTTTTTACTGCTACTTCTGTAATCAATTGAAGTGTTGTTTTGACTTGGGGTAGCTAACCTAAGTTTTTAAATAATATTAATAATAATTGGAAAAGAAATCACCAGTACCAGGGAGGTCCAAGTAATGAAATTCTTGCACTTATTTTGCAGGGGAAAATCTTTAGTTAGCTAGTTAGTTAGTTAGTTACTTACTTACTTACTAATTATTTCACTCTTACTCATGAGGCTTTACCAGCTGGTGTCCATGAATAAGATGTGATGTAGCTGTGAGGTTCATTTCATTGGAGGGAGCATAATTGGCTTTCAAAAGAATGCATAAATGTGCATTTAATACATCCGATATAATGGTCTGCCATTTATAAAGGCCTGTTTAAAAAGTAAATAAAGGGAAAAAAAACTCGAGCACATCACAAAGAGTCACAATGGGGTTAAGGTCTGGACTCTGTGGGGGCCAACCAATGCGTGAAGAAGACGTCTCATGCTCCCTGAACCAGTCTTTCACAATTTGAGCCCTATGAATCCTGGCATTGTCATCTTGGAATATTCCCATGTCAATAGGGAGGAATAAATCCATTTATGGAATAACCTGGTCATTCAGTATATTCAGGTAATCAGCTGACCTCATTCTTTGGACACATGATGTTGCTGAACCTGAGCAACTGCAGCAACTCCAGGTCATAGCACTGCCCCCACTGACTTGTACAGTGGGCACAAGGCATGATGGGTACATCATTTCACCTGCCTCTCTTCTTACCCTGATGCACCCAAGACAATGGTTCCCCACCATCCCTCCAATTTTTAATAATGTGTTGGACAGTTCTTAACCCAATAATAATATTTCATGCATCAATCTCCATAGATGTCTGGTTTATTTTCCGTCTTTTCCACGACCACAGGATGTGTCTTTCTCCAAGGTTGTTTAAGAAATGAGAAGTTACTTATAGCATCAGCTGAGGTTAAATAACTTGTTGCCAGCTGAACATAAAGATAATCACCCATGCAGTAATTAGCCAATGGGGGTCTGTTCCTATTTGCTTAGTTGAATCCAGGTGGCAACTTTTTTTCTTTTTTGGAAAGGCAGTGTGTGTATGCATGACTTCTAAGAAAACGTTTATAAGATCTTGCAAAAATAATATATATATCTTTTTTTCTCTCTTCATGTCTCCTTAGGGGCACTAAGAGGGTGAATTGAGATGAATTCATATTTTGATGCAGACTGTCACCTCATTCTTAGTGCAGCAAGTTTTATCATCTTTTTCTTGGAGCAGATCATATTGTATTCTTGCTTTGTATCTGTATTAAATGTCCCTCAGGTGTTGATTTGGGACTGTGCGGTAAGTTTACTCTAAACATTAGGATATAAGTGAGAGATTCTAAGAACTAGTTTCTTTTAAGATTGTTCCCAGCTGATCAAAAGAATGCAGAAAGTTTAAGAAAGTCTATAAGTTCAGGTTTTAATCCTGCTTTTCTATGTCTTTGAGTTTTAATGGCGTTAGTTTTCTCATCTCTGTAATCATTTCCATCTCCTCTGTCTCTTACAGCTCAAAGCCTCAAACACTCTGAATGCTCTCAAACATTGCGGCCTATAAAGCTTGAGATAACACATTTTCTCCCTCTTCACTTCCTTTACTTGTCAGACTGTCCGCGAAGATGCTCTGGCAAACACTTCACACCCCTCAGTGGAACGAGAGGAGAGAATTCTCACCATATTCCTTAACAATACCCCATTCTTTGAAGATTTCCAATTTTGAGTAAATCTCCCAGCCTTTTTCCTGCATCTCAGCTTCATTTTTATTCACCTCCACCTCATCACTTTCCATTGTGAAGAAAAATCAGAACTGACAGCTAACAACAAAAAACAACTGATACTGCAAGAAACACATCCAAGAATAAATAGTACAAGTGGTACTGCCTCCCAGCTTCTGGATTGCTTGTGTGCAGTAAAAATGAAGAGGGCTTTGTTTTTAAAGACACAGCAATTAAAAGTGATGCTTGACGAGGTAACGCTGCCAAGTCTGTTAACAGAAACTTAACTGAGGCAACTTGTGTAAGGGCCTTCCTAAATACTCCACTTGATGATGAGACCTTTATATTGTCAGGTGGGAAATGCTTACAGAGCATTTTACTTCCTCTAGCAGTATGAAGCCTCTGCTACAGTTAGAGGCTGTGAATGCATAAACAGGAAGAGAGGTACATCAGTACGCAGGCACAAACTGACCGTATCGGAAAAAGCTGTTCGGATACGCTGAGTCAAGAAATGGATATCCTTTACAGTCTGCTGTGTGCAATTAAGTTGGCAATTAAGCATGGACAAATACTGTAGCACAGTGAGGGTGCCTTTAGACAGAGGTGGGGGTTCTGTTTGGGCTCAGTACCATGCAGGATATGGATCAAAAATTAAACTCATATCATATTAACAACACCCAGACTTTCAGCTTTTCAACCCCGATTCCAAAGAAGTTGGGACGTTGGGTAAATGTAAATAAAAACAGAATACAATGATTTGTAAATCCTCTTCAACCTATATTCAATTGAATACACCAAGAAGACAAGATATTTAATGCGCAAAATCCTGCAACACATTTTTAAAAAGGTGGGACAGGGGAAACTTAAGACTGGGAAAGTTGATAAATGCTGAATAAACAGCTGTTTGGATCATTCCACAGGTGAACAGGTTCATGGGAACAGGTGAGTGTCATGATTGTGTATAAAAGGAGAATCCCGAAAAGGCTCAGTCCTTCACAAGCAAATATGGAGCCAGTCACACCACTTTGTGAATATATGCATAAAAAAATAGTCCAACAGTTTAAGAACAATGTTTTTCAATGTTCAATTGCAAGGAATTTAGAGACTCCATCATCAACAGTACGTATTATGATCAGTAAAATCTGTAGAAATCTCTGCACATAAGCACCAAGGCCGAAACCAACATTGAATGCCCGTGACCTTTGACCCCCCAGGTAGTGCTGCAGACAGACATCATTGTGTAAAGGATCTTACTGCGTGGGCTCAGGGAAACTTCAAAAAACCATTTTCAGTTAACAAAGGTCGTCGCTACATCTACAAGAGCAAGTTCAAACTCTACCATGCAAAGACAAAGCCAAATATCAACAACAGACAGAAATGCTGCTGCCAGCTCCTCTGGACAAGAGCTTGTTTGAAATGGACTGAGGCAAAGTGGAAAAGCCTGCTGTGGTCTGATGAGTCCACATTTCACATTGTTTTTGGGAATCATGGATGTTGTGTTCTCCAGTCAAAAGAGGAAAAAGACAATCCAGATTGTTACAGCGCAAAGTTCAAAAGCAGCATCTGTGATGGTGTGGGGATGTGTTCGTGCCCAAGGCATCATGGGCAACTTATACATCTGTGATAGCACCATTAACGTTGAGGGGTACATAAAGGTTTTGGAGCAATACATGCTGCCATCCAAGCTTCGTCCTTCGTCCTGATTATTTCAGCAAGACAATGAAACCAAGACACATTCTGAACCTGTTACAACAGCATGGCTTCATGGTAAAAGAGTGCAGGTACTAGACTGGCCTGCCCGCAGTCCAGACCTGTCACTCATGGAAAATGTGTGGCACATTATGAATTGCAAAACAAAACAAGGGGGACCCGTACTGTTAAGCAACTGAAGTCATACATCAAGCAAGAATGGGAAAGAATACAAGCTCAAGGCTCCATCAATTGGTGTCCTCAGCTCCTAAACCTTTATTGAGTGTCGTTAGGAGGAAAGATGATGCAACACAATGGCGAACGTATCCCTGTTCCAGCCTTTTTGAAACGTGTTGCAGGCATCCATTTCAAAATGAGCAAATATTTGCACAAAAATAATCAAGTTTTTCAGTTTGAACATTAAATATCTTGTCTTTGTGGTGTATTCAATTGAATATAGGTTGAAAAGGATCTGCAAATCACTGTATTCTGTTTTTATTTACATTTTATACAATGTCTCTACTGCTTTGGAATTGGGGTTGGAAAATACACTTTTGTTGAAATCAACAGCAAGGACCTCAAAATATAAAATTGGAAACAGAAACAAAACTCATCTCAGTGGGAATTCAGACCTGTTTGTACCTGTTTGTACTAACAGTATCAGAACCTCAGACTCTGCTTCATTAATGATTTGACTGGAATAAACAAATCATCATCGGGTAATTTCCATCTCCCAGTGGCACCATCTGTGCTTAACGACCGTCATTGATGGTTCCTGAACAGAACAGTCCCTGTTGTGATTCCATCAATAGTTGGACTAATCTTTTACCCTTCACAGCTGAAAAGTAAAGCCAGCACAGAAGTGTCCAAAGTCTATCAGTGAGATACTGAAACTGGCTCCAGAGAGATTAGAGTCAGTTTCCTGGCTGTTTCTCAAAATCCAGGAAAAAAATAGTTCCACACTTTTTACACCCTCCATTCAAATATGTCAAAGCTTCAAGTAGGTAGGATGACATAATACATCCAATTTCATGATACAGGATGTGACGACAGGTTGCTTTGACTTTTGGGAAAATATTGCACAATAATTAATTTATCATGTAATACCCTTTTTCCTGTCTTAGATTAACAACATTTCATTTCCTTATTTGGATATACACACAGTCGTATTCTGAAAGGACCTTGTTCAAAGGTTAACAATCAAAAATAATACTGGATAAACAAAGAAGATCTAGTTACATCACACTCTAATAAGACAGCTAAGTGGAAACAACTGTAAATATTAAATGAGACTGAATTAATTTCCAGCAGGACTTGGCTCCTACCCACTCTACCAAAAGAACCAACATTTGGATAAATGGCTGTGGTGTTACTGTGCTTTATTGTTCAGCAAAGTTATTGAATGTGAACCCCCCCCTCCTCTTTATCGTCAAGAGGAAAATGAGACATCACACCCAGTAACACAGACAGAAGGCCGCTGTCAAAGCAACCTGATCTTCTCTAACACCTGATCAGAGCCACAGAGTCAGGCACAGAGGAAGGATTCAGATGCAGAGCGGTCAAAAGCAAGTCTTTGATCCAAAAAGGTGTGGTAGTCGGTCAATGAAGGTGAAAGGTAACAAGTCTGGCAGGCAGAACATCAAGAAACGATTCAAGGAAAGAACAAGGTCAAAAACACAAACAGCAAACTTGACTAAAGGCCGGATGTAGCAACTAAGAAAGTGAGTGACAATCTGGCTAAGAAGTGAGGGAACATCAGGGTATGAGAAAGAAACAGGAGTGACTTTAACAAGACACTGGTGTAACACATGAGGGAGGGGCCAGTGATGATGGAGGCACCTTGACAGGAACTGAAAAAGACAAGACACAAGGGTTGGCAAAATATACATGAATTAAATTAAGTTTTAAGTGGACAAGTGCTGACACACATTGTCTCATGCCACACCACAATGATGCTGTCATTCATTGATTCCCAACCATAGACTGTATAATCAGTGGACGCCGTGACGATCGGCTCCAACTGAAGTCACCACAAAAACTGCTCCCCCTGGTGACTGGCTGGAGTATAGGTCGATGTCTCCATCTCGCAAATTCTCTACTGCACATACTCTGGCTGGTCCAGTAACAGGGTTCTATTGGCTTCAAAACAGTGCAACAGTAAAAGGTGGAGCCACGCTGCCCATTCTTTATGCAGTCTATGTTGCCAAACTGTGTATTGTGGCCCCCTGGTGGCCTGAGAAGGTGTTGCAAGTGGGCTGCTTATCATTTCCATAGTAGTATGGTGGAGCTGTAATTGTATGAGAATAATTAAAAAAAAAACAAAAAGTATTTCAAATGTTAAAAATCAGTTTTGTTTAAGAGGATATTAATTTTTTTCAGATATTATTCTCATTATATTGTGTAATCTTACTTGAAAATCTTACTTGAATTTAAAGAAAAAAAAAAAAGGAATAGCATTTAGAATAGGTTAATGTACTTAGGCAGCCACACAGGTATCTCTGTGGGGGTAATATTTGTGGTGAAACTTCAACTTCAAAATCTGCATCTGCTCAGCATATTTTTACTGCAGACACAAGAAGCTCGGTGACGTCTAATAAGAAAAATCCAAGGCAGAAAAAGCCCTGTGCTGGTTAGAACACAGCTTCACCATTCATTTTCTGTCTATTGATTTAACCACTTTTCTACTTTCTCACTGCAGACATCTTGAGCTTGGAATGAGATATCTGGAGCTAATAAATATCAGGATTTTGAAAGTCTGTCCTCTCTCTTTGCCCAAAATGTTTAACAGACTGCTGTTATATACGAGCACTGTCTTTATTCTTCTTCAAACCATTCAAAGCACTTATCACATTGTTAAACTGCTGGCAGATGTTGTTTTGAGTTGCCCATTAGTTTTAATAGATGTCATAATGGATGGCACAGCAACAGGGACAGTTTGGGGCTGGATGCCTTGCTCAAGGGCACTTTGGCATG
Source organism: Thalassoma bifasciatum (assembly GCA_008086565.1). Lineage (NCBI taxonomy): Eukaryota > Metazoa > Chordata > Actinopteri > Labriformes > Labridae > Thalassoma > Thalassoma bifasciatum. The sequence continues at coordinate 68,975 of RPOG01001281.1, forward strand.
TGGTCCTGGGCCTGAACTTCCAACGTTCAAACCAAAAAACCGTTGATCTCAACTGAGTCTGAGGTTGGTGACCAGTTTTGGTACTTAAAATTCAAGATGGTGACACCAGAAATGCAGGATGGAGTTATTGGATGAAGATGTATTGGCCACTTCCACTTTATGTTGATGGGAAAAGTGTCTGATTCAGCTGCTGAGTACAATGTCCACCCAGTGTACAGCAAATGTACTTGCAGGTGGGTGAATGGCCCAGCTAACTGTTACAACCATTAACAGAGCTCATGTTCAGTCACACACTGTTGATACTGAGAGTCTTCCCTTATCCTGACAGTACACTGGAGTTTCCAGCCAAAGCTTTGGGGGGACAGATTTGTTGATTTCTTGTTTTTTTTTGTTTGTTTTTTGTTGACAGTGACTGAAATCTTCTGGCTAAGTGATGCAACCCCACCACTCGACCTTAAAAGACTTTGAATGATGCCTTTCTGAAATTGTGCAGCAGCTTCTTGCAGCATCTCCAGCAGCATTCCATCACAGTGAAAATCATCAGGAAGAGTGAGGATGTTAAAAAAAAAAAAGATTATAGCCTACAGTGGAGTTTAGGAGAAAGAAATGCAGGCAAGTCACAGTTGTCACAAGGGAGAAATAAGTAGTGTTCCAGTTAAATGACAGCATGTGGAGACACCCACTCAAGACTGGAACCTGTTGACAACTCACTGGGGATCAAGGAAGAGGAATGACAGACACATATAGGGAGGATTGTGACAGGAGGGACTGAGAGGAGGAAAGAAGTGAGAGCACAGTTGTGAATCCTCCTACTCAATAAAGGGACCCGGCTGAATACATCAAATAGAAAGGAGGATCAGTTTTGGGAGCAACGTGACAGATTGAAGTTGTGTTCTTTGTCATTGGACACCTGTTCCCCGTTACATCAAAGAGACAGGTGAGCTACTTTATCTCTTTATTAATTAAATGAATCACCACCCATAAATACCTTTTTAACACATCAGTCTCAAGGTGTTGAAAACTGAAATAGGCACTCTGCGGATTAAAAATCTCATTTAAAGTCGTCAAGGACTGCACTTGTTTGCACTTCTATGGTGTTAACAAACCTGCTCCTGGATTTTTGCTTCACTGTATTGATTCTCCAAAATCTAGAATATTAATACATGCTGTCCAACATGCTGAATTTTGGTAGTTAAATTGCACTGATGTGTGGTAATAGTTTGGGAACTTGCTAACGGAGCATTATAAAAACTAGGTAGGAGGAGGTAAAGTAACACATTTGTTTCACTATTTTGATTGCAAGGCTCAAAAATAACCGGATCCAATAGAAACCTCTGTTTACTGAAAAAAAAATGCTGCTAGATGAGAAATATCTCATGCAGGAAAGTTGGTGGAGTAAGCAAAGCTAGCTTATGTTACCTCAAAAGCATTACACATAAAAGTATAAATTGTCCAAAAAGTCCCAAAAATGTCTGAATTTTTTGTTTTTCTTTGACCTGAACTTTTCAGCATACGACCCCTAATGGTTACAAAGGTTAACTTTCATGGGGGAATTTAAAACTTTGAGGTTAAGAGGTCATTTTGCCATTTTAAGTCACTTTTGATTTTACTTCCATAAATCACCTTAAAAGCTGTTTACCTTGATTTGCTTGGTGTCTTGTGTTTCAGCAACTTCGACTGTGTGGTGGTTTTACAGTTATGTATTAATTTTGATGTAATGTATGAACACACTGGACCTTAAATTTTAACAAAAAAAAACAAAAAAACAATGAAGAAACGGTTAGATTTTTTTTCTATTGTGAAAACTAAATGCATTGAACATTTTTTTCTTTCAAGCTTAGAAAGCAAACCATGTATACATTAATTACATCTAATTATTTGTACACCATAGAGCATAGACAGCAGGTCTGCTCAATGCAGCGTAGGCAGCGGGTCCACGCCATAGAGCACAGAAAGCTGTTCCCCACCGTTTAGTGTAGGCGGCCAGTCCACACTGGTATGTACGGCAAGCATAGACAGCTTGTGTCACCCGTGTGATTCATCCATGTACAGCAGGGTGTCATGTCCACTGTGTGCCCTCCTTATACATGGTAAACAAAGCATGGCAAGGAATTGAGTTCAGTTTCCGGTTCCAGGAATACCAAATGAAACAGTAAAAATAACAGGATTGTCTCTTGTTGTGTCAATGAGCTAAAAAAAATTGCCTCACATTACTTAAATTATTCATGTTTGGGAAGAAAAATCACACCGTCTTGTATTTTGAACAAACATTTTTGACTTTAATACTAGACATAATTTTTATTGTTGATTCAAGGATTCAATTGAATTAATTTTACTTCTCCTCAGATTTCTTTTTTCTTTCAGTGTACAGAGACACATTTGGGCTCTTGTTATTAAACTTGCAGGAAACTACTGCTCAACAGATGATGTTTAAGAATAAGATGATGTTTCTCATTGCTCGCATGCTTAGATACTTTGCTTCTTGTCACAAAGGTTCAATAGGGCCTTTTCCTACAATATTTAGTCGTGCTTTTGAAATAGTAGAGTCACATCTATAACCATGACCTTGTGTTTTAACAATCACTAATGGCTAAGGTTAAAGATGCAGGATTATTTCTACAGCTGATGAAAATCTGTATGTGCCTAAATATGGAATTCTGATTGGTTGACTTTCTTTTTCAATAAGTTGTTGTTTGTTTTGTTACAAACCAGTCACAGAACACAACTTTAAATCCTTAGACAGTGGCTGAAAAAGCATCTTAGAGGCAGGCAAGCATTTAGAAAATGTGTAAGTATGACGAGTACCTACTTTATGTGCCACTTCCCCACATTTCTTATCACTTCCAGCATGTATCTGGAACTTTATAGATACCTTCCTTTATGGCAGGGTTATAAGTCACACTTGAGAAGCAGGAGCGACAGAAAGCAGCTCACAGGCACTTCAGTATTTAACGCTGAGGCTTGATTTGACATTTTCAGCTCCTGTGATACATTAGAGGAGAACTAGCCATGGGAGACTGGGGGTATGGAGAAAGCAGGCATTTTCTCTGCCTCTCCATCAGTGTCTCTGCTTTTCTGAAGCGTCATATTTTCATACAGAAAACAGTCAGATGTATGCTGGTGGAACAGTGGGCACATTAGAGACTGCTGCACTGTTGCTGCAGTATTCCCATCCCTGGAAGAGCGGTTGAAGCGAACAGAGTGATGAATGGTGCAGATGACTGCCTGAAGGAAATGTTGATGCTGAATACATCTCCGTATTTCGATGAGTGTTTTATTCCCTGTGGATTTATGGAATTCAAGTATGTGTCTATGATTGCACGAGTTCAACATGTCTATGTCTGGAAAACATGCGTCTGTCAGAGTGTGTGTGTTAACTGTTTGAATCTGCATAAATTTGTGTGAGTATGTGTGTGTTTGAGTATGTGGGCATGTGTGTGTGTGCCCAAACCCTCTTGATTTCTCTGAGGCTGGACAGTAAATGTCAGCGAGTCAAAGCTATTAGAGCACAGAGCCGACCTTTCATTCATCTCTTCCTGCTGTTGTGTGAATGTGTGTTTCCGTGTGTGTGTGTGTGTGTGTGTGCCTGAAACATGCTCTAAGGTTCAAAATACATTGTGCACTTTCTCATGCTTGCCTTTTTGTTTGAAACCCACTAAATATGTAAAAGTAAAAGTTTAAATTTCTCTAGAGACAAATAATGAAGTGGATACTCCAAATGTTCTATTTTAAAATGAATTGAAATCCTCTCATCTTTAATGGTGTTTGCATTACCATATAAAACTGGTCCACTTTTATTTATGATAAGGATTTAAAGCACCATTCCAATCAGCTGGTCTCATCCATGTTCTATTTTGAAGCATCTTTTTTACTTGTGCTATAATGAAAACTTGGAGAAAAAACTTAAAGGGACTGTGAGGACTTTCTTAGTAATCTTACAGAGTCTTATTTAGGAATATTCCTGATCATAATCTCAAATTTAAAAATGAAATTATCAGCACTATAATAGGTTATTTCTTAATACTAAGTCCTAGCTTTACCATCCAGTCGGACTGGACTTGACTGATTGACTTCACACTGAAGTCTCCATTACAACAACATGCTAGCTGACAAAGTTAAGTGATAAGAAGATAAATCTGTGTTTTTATCTGCTGAAGATGATTTATTTGATTGATGTAGTAGGAATAGTGAAAACAGGAGCTGCACTGTCTGATTGAAACAGAACAGAAGAAAACTAAATGGGAGTGATTGAGCATGGGCTAAAGGCTAAAATATGAGCTAAAGGCCAAAATAATAGATAATGACTAAAACACAGGCTAAGCTGTTTGTTATAATGTCCATTCCAACCCATAAGTAGCAGCTATACTGCAATGATCTGTTCAAACCGGAAAATATATCAATAAAATGAAGAGTCAGGTTACGTTTGCTCTGTTTGGTAGATAAGCACTGGTAGGACATAACCAGGATTCACTAACATTATATTGTACAGATATGTCTCAGAGCACCGGGCTGTGAGTAGCGGTAAATGTAGCCGGATACTAAACTATGGTACAAACTCACAAAATTTTGCTTGTTGTCACGGTCGAGATTGATAAATACATTACCTCGTGTTGTATCCAGCAAAAAGTTGTCTTGAACAAAGAAAAGTAGAGTTAAAAATGAGATTTGATCTGCACTCATCTTCCGTGAATAACTTCAATAAACATTCCGTTCTTCCTCCTTATCCCCCCCCCCAGACCATTTAAGGCAGTTTATCGCCATTTAATAGTTTTGTCTCTACACCAAACAACCTCACAACCAGTCCTGGGGCAAATGTATCATGTTCTAGTACTGTGCTGCCCTCAAGTTGTATGAAGGTCACCCACATAAAAACCAAAGTGCAGGTCATGTGTTGTGCGTTCTTTTTTGTGAGGATGCTAAAAGCATTTACAACAGGGGTCTTAAACCCAAATTACCTAAGGGCCGCTGAGCATCTATCTTCTCACAAGGGGGCCACTTCAGGTTTAGAACAACTGTTCTCCTAAATATGAATTATTTTGCTGTCATATTTGTCTTTTCTTGCTGAATGCTTGCTGCCAGACACCTGAGCGCTTCTTCTTCTTCTTCTTAGATAGCTGTGCAACATTTGCTCCAATGGAGGTGAAAGTTGAAACCCTCAGTGTGATTTAAAGATGCACATCACTGGGTCTGGACCTGTTCTTTGATTTGCCTCCTTTCTTACTCTCTGAAGACATTGTGTTAAGTCGACAGCTCTTTATTTAGTGGTGCAGCTCATTGTGTGGCTGCTTGAGGTTACACTCCTTAAGAACATCAACTTTCTCTTTGCTTATGAGACGGGTGTGATTCCCCTTTAACGCCAGAGAAATAATGATTCCTCTATTTCTCATGGAAAACTGTGTGCCTGAAATCAACCTTTCTTTCAGCCTTTGAAGGGAGTTTTTTCCCGGCTTGGGTTGACTCAGTGATTTTGTTGCATTCAAGGTCAACTCAGAAATCAGGTATTTCTTCCCTGGTCCTAACAGCAGGCTGGTCCATGAATGTTAAAGGCCAGATTCCACTGTAAATTGATATCAATTGGCTGACTATGTAAAGTAAAGCGTGTAGTCTCTGATCTTCACCTTGACCAACGGTAACCTGGACTGAAGTTCATGGCACAGAAAGTTCTTAAGACCAAGCCTTGATCCTTTCAAACACTCTCAGCTTGTCTGGATGCTTGAATAATTTACTTGTGATTATGTGCCATGTGAGTACACGTCCCTCTTACTCCAGAAAAGTACATGTTTTCAGCCATTTTTCATTGCTGTTTTGATGTTTTGGTACAAATAACTTTAAAATGCTCTCAGCACACTTCAAACAGAGTACTCTTTGTGTTCTGTGGAATTAATTGGTGTACATTGTGATGTGCCTGCAGGTGTGCCCAGCTTTGAAAGGGTGCAAGAAGTGGCACTCAGTCGTTTTTTTTTCTCCAGAACCACCATTGTATAACATGTCAAACACTCTCCTATTCATTACACAATATGTATTTTATACCATGTGGTCAGGAAGCTGAGATAAGTTTATATGTCTTAGACTAGGCCACTTATTTGTTGTAATAATTTTCCTTTGTATTTACCCTTTGTCTGCTGGGTGCCAGTTTTAACTCCAGGTGCTTCTATTTGGATTGACATGCAGCACAAGTACATGCTGAGCTTTAAATCAGTGAAAATGAGAGAGTAAAGTGTAAGTAAAGAACAAATCAACACCCAATGCTTTTCCGCTTCATTAATGTTTAGTACATCGAGCTGACAGTGCCATGGGGGGACTCTGTGGAGGAGGCAATAAGAGAGGGGGAAAAAAAACAACTTGTGGCAACAGGAACAGAGCAGTGAGGTTGAATAGAGAGGGTTTGTCCAGTGAAAACATGGTGTAGAGCAGAGGTCTTCAACGGGGGGTCAGTGGCACCTAAGGGTGTCAGTGACATTTCTTGTTTTATTTTATTTTCAAATATTTGAGGAAAAAAAATGTTTATGTATGGCAGTGGTACGTAACCCATAACTTTGTTTACACATTAAAAAAAAATCCAATCTGAATAGTTTCTATGCTTGATTGTCATAGAATTGACAACAATATTGATATTGGCACTGGAATCATTTGACAAGGTTTGTTTATAAATGGCTATGGCATGGCTACCCTCGTCACTGTATCATGCACATGACCATGGGTATTATTTTAATAGCTTAGTACCGAATACAGAAAAAAAACAAGGTTCTTTAACCCTTTCATGGCAGGCTGCTTTTCAAAGTCCATAATGAATGGGCCAAAAAGGGAGACGTTATCTTTGAAAAGTGACCTAGGGGTGAAAAAGGCTACTTCTCCTTGAAAACTTGCCTGTACTAAAGGGGTTAAAAGGCCTTCTAAAGGGTTTCTTTTTCCAAGTTTGACGAGAAGCCTGCTATGAAGGGGTTAAAAAGGGCTATTGCCCAATTTTGGAAAGAAGCCCATTGTGAAGGTATCAAACAGCCTTGTTATGTTGAATACAAAACTTAGTGATTCAAATGATACTCAGGTTCATTTGCAAGCTACAGTGAGTAGACTTGCCTTCTATCTCCATTTGTAAACATACTTTCTCAATTGATACCAATGACATTATCAACGCTGTCAGTCAATTATATGATAATCAAGCATCAAGGTACTCGGAATGGCATTTCTAATGTGGATACAAAAGCCGTGGCTTACCTGCCATGCTTAAAACAAACTTGTTATCAAATATTTGAAAATAAAAAAACATAAATATTCTAAAAAATTACTCAATCAACCCGGGGCCACTGACCCCATAATGAAGACCTATGATGTAGAGGGTTAGTAGCATGAGCAACTTTCTCACTACTTGGGTTTTTTGGAGTGCATGGGCAGAATTTGGGAATTACAAAAGAAACTCTCTGATATGGTAGTTATGACAAATCAGTGGATCTGTATTAGGAGAAATATTACACGTAAGGGGCCAAAAACCAACAGAAAACACCTCTGTTCATGCCTGTTCCTTCCTTTCTCTTCCTTCTCTCCTCTCACAAGAAGCCAAGCCCTGCATGGTTGAGCTCCTGCTGAGACTGTCCCTTTGTCCAAGCTCTGTCTCCCCTGTCTTTTTTCTAACTTGAGTGAAAATGGACCTCCGGCCATGACTGGCCCCTGGGGCCCGACTATGGACATGCCTGCTGCAGACACTGTCTCTGGACACTTTTTGTCTGCTTGTTGATACAAAACTTTGCAGACACTTCATATTCAGTGTAAGTTGATTTTCTTTCACAGACCCTCAGGATTGTATTGTATGTGCATTGTCTGCTTCTGCCTTATTCAAATCTTTGCACTGACAGTGGTGGAAATCTGAGAGGTGTCAAGGCTCTGGAAATCATCTCTCTGTATTTTGTATGAAACATTTGCTTAAGGGTCAGCAGACAGAGTTCAACCGAGACTGTCCAGCAGTTGTGTTCCTGAATTCATATCATAAAACAAAGTGAAGCATCTCAAACAAAAGAGAAGCGAGAAACAGAGAGAAAAGAGTCACTTTATTGTCTGCTGCCGAAAACAAAAGCACACGCCAGGCGAACAAGGTCGACAGCTTTCCTTGGACTTATCAAAATAAGTCTGTAAGACAGCAGAGACTTGTTTAGGGGTGGGAAGGCCTTGCTTCATATCACAGTTACACAATGAAGACTCAATCACTCAAAAGTTCAAGTTATAATACAAAGGTTACATTAAACTTTCATACTGCATGAAATCACTCAAACAAAAGTTACGCAGAAATTTCCTTCAATGGAATGGGTTCAATGAGAGGGGATAGTGTGTGTGTGTGCGTATGTGTGTGTAGGCATGTGCATTTGTCTGTAAATTTTTCAAGAGGAGGTTGAGTGTATGTGCAGATTTAATGCATCCGAGCCTGAGTCGTGTGTGCTCATGCGTGATGCGAAGAGTAGGTGAGTCGCTCCGATTAAGGCAGACATGCTTGATTTTGTTGATTCTTGAGTGGGCGGCTGAATGTCTGCCTGTGTGTTAGCGCAGATTATGCAATTTATGATTTGATTCTGTCTCTGTAACGGCTAAAATGTGGAAAGAAAAATCTTCTGTGTAAGATTTCAAAGACATCTGATACACAAAGAGGAAAGGTTAAAGCAATTACAGTAGCCTAGAAGTCCTCGCAAGGTCTCCTCACGGCCAAACAGGCTCACACCTTGTCCTCTTTCTACATGTCTTGCTTTATTCCTACATTAGCGGCTTTTGATGTGTAAGTAAAAAAAGTTCAAGGAGGTCTGAAGTAGCATCTAAATTTAGTTTTCCAAATGTATTTATTTATTCATTTTTCCCTACTGGGGACAAAACACAAGGTTTCAAAAGCAACTCTTCATGTCTTTGAGGGTTTATATGAAGTGGATACTGCAGCTGCAGAGGAATCCTTTATCTCTTAAAAAGTGTACCCTGGATGGTGAGATCACGCTGGGAGAGTTCAAAACCCCGTCCATGAAATCCATTACTCCACAACTTGCCTTTTCATCTCTGTCCTCCAAGATTTCTGCCTCTCCCCACCTGAGTGATGTCTTACTGGCTGTAGTCAGCGCCTTCTCCCATAAGAAACCCACGAAAAGGGTAAAAACATGGCATTGCTTCTACATGGACAGTGAACAATTTTAATGTTGATAAAACCCTGATGGTGTTATTTTATAAATCTTTTGTTGAATCTATTTTAACATTTTGCATCATTAACTGGAATGGAAACCTTACTGTGCAAAACAAAAAAAAACCTGTCTTTCTGACATTGTCAAGGTATCCAGTAATGGCGCTTTTCCACTATACAATTCCAGCCCTACTCAACTCGACTCAGCTCTAGCTTTTCCACTAGCCTGAGTACAGACTCACGGTGGGCGTGGATCTTATAACACAGCTGCGCAGAAGTGCATGCATGTCATCCATAACGCGACACAAACATAATTTTGTACTAAAATATGTGCCACCGTGGTCTTTAAAGGAAAAAACAAAGCTCTCAAAAGATTTCATTAAAGTAATACAGCGTCTCAATGTCGGGCGTCATGACAACGGAGGTAAACAACAGCCTTGTGCTGCTGCACGCGGAGGAAAACGAAGGAGCTGCTTCCTGATTTTAACTCTTCCCTGGATCCTATGAGTTTGCTTTAATTTTTGATTTTTGGGCCTGGTATACCAGAGATTTTTTGTTGATCAATCCTTCTTCTTTGAACTGGTTTTCCTTTTTGGTTCCCTGTGGATTAATGGACTGATTGGTGCTTAAAGACTCTCGTGGCAGACAGATCGCTCCTGCGCCGACGAGCTTTGACTTAATAAAAAAGACTCTTTAAACCGAACTATCTTTGCTGTTAACTTCTTTTTCATTTAAAAAGGACTTTGAAACTTATTTAGGAATCATGAAGGAGCATTTCAGGGCTGTATTTTGTGTTCATTCAGTCTGGTTCTGTGCTGTTGGGTTTAAATGTCATTAAAAACCCATCGCTGTCTTATTCATTTGGCTCTTATAAGTGATTTGTACAGAGTCAGAAGCTTCGGAGATGACATTCTCTAACCAATGAGTGACCGGCAGTCTGTCGACGTCACCTTTTAGTGTCAGCTTAACTCGCTTGGAACCAGGGTAGAGCAGGTACTAAAAACTGGCGTCTGACACGTAGTACCGTGCCTGTGGAAACGCAACACAAACCGAGTAGAGGCGAGTAGAGTCGAGTAGAGTAAGGCCAAGACGGGTCAGTGGAAAAGGGCCATAAGCAGCTTTCTCTTTCAGATATTCATTACAGTCAAGTCTTGCAGAAGGCTCAGTCAATTTTGTCCAGCACTGACCACCCACTTGCAGGAGAACTTGTTCTTCTTCCTTCTGGGCAGCGTTACAGGTCCCCATGGTCAGGAGCAATAGGTTTAAGTTTTCTTTTATTCCAAGCGCAATTAATACTCTTAATGCACTAAATTCTTAAGAATTGTACTGTTGGATCCAATTTGCCTGTACTATGAGCACCCCTCATATCTAGTTTATTTATTATCTTCATTTTTAGTCATGATTGTTGTGATTGTTGTTTTGGTTGTGTCTGTTGATGTTATTGTCTTGAATGTCTATTTTTTATGTCAAACCGCACTGCAAACCAAGTTTCCCCTCTAGGGACAATAAAGTACTGAACTGAACAGAACTGAATCCAAATGAATAGGAAGAGGCAGTAGATCAGGTTATAGTATCTGCTAAATTTCAAAATAAAACACCATAGACTGAATCCCAACCGAAGTTCAGATTGTACTGATGGAACATACTACATGTTGATAGATACAATATATTCAGCTACAAATTAACAATGAATCAGTGGTTAATGCCAACCAAAACTTGTTGCTTTACCTCAAAATAAAACATATAAGAGATTACATACATGTATTCCCCATCTGGTCTTTCAACACCTCAGGATTCCCTAAGAGGAGCTGGAAATCTTTGCTGGAGAGAGTTTTTCTGGATTTGTTGATAACTGTGGATAACATTTAACGTGCAAAAACTGAAATGTTATAGTCATACATCATACTCAGCTATGGTGAAAGGACAGAATTGATTGAATTATATCTAAACAGAATGAAAGCCACTGTTACCTGTTGCATCTATCTTGTTCTCTCTATACTGAACCAAACTGATCCAGGCTTCTCTCTGTTGCTCTGTGTTTCAAACTATTCCCGTGTATCAGAGTGTGCACGGATGGACAAAAACAAACAAACAAACAAACAAGCAAACAAATGAATACACTTCTTGTGGAAAAGAGAAGTTTGACTGGGAGTGGAACTGGCAAACTGAGCTCCTGTCTTTCCCTCTCTCTCCTCTGTCTGTTATTTTGTTGCCAACTTTGCTGCTGGTGGAAGAGTCAGTCTGCTTAGCATTTGCAAACAGTTGAAGAAACAAAGATGGCAGAGCAAAGCACTGAGAAAAACTTTCAGAGGAGGTTACAGTTTATCTGGGCCAGAGCACAGTCTGAAGTAGATCAATTGTTGTTTGATTCATTACAACAAGTGGACATGATAAGACAGAAACATATAAATATTTGTCTGTGTCTTTACATCTAAAAGGAATTTTCGGAACATTTCAGATTGATAGAACTGTATGAATTAACTCTCTCATCTGAGCCTTAAATTGCCCGCCTGGACTATTTTGCTTTTTTTGACCATAAAACGGTCAAAAAAATGTCTTGCAAGTAAGTGCTCAGGGTTATTTTTTTTCTGGAATGCTTGGAACGTTCGATAACTGGGAGTTATTTCTAATTTACTGCATGTTTTATGTGAGTAAAACAGTTTAAGCTGAAGAAAAACGCAAACATAGAATTGGATTTTAGAGGTTTGATAAAGGAAAAAAAAAACATTTCAATCAAACAGAGAAAACAAATTTTACAGTATAAACTGAAAATTTGACCATTGAAAAAAAATATATGCAATTACGTTTATGAGTCTTTATCTCCTCTTTTGTTACCACTAGAAGGCATTTTTTACTTTTTCATTGGCTTTAATACATTCATTATGATCATTGTTTTGTTTGACTTGTGTAATACAATAATCAACATCCGTTTCTTAATCTCAGAGAGGTATTCAGTCATGATTTAACATGCCAGGCTGTTTCTCTACACAGCAACAACTGGAATCTAAGCAAGTCATTGTCTTATCTTTTTGTAAATATTGTCTTATTTTTCTTGGTATGATGATACATTCAACTATGAGTTCAGGAAAATGTCTTATTTCAAGTTATTTAGAGACAAAAATTAGGTCTGAATTGTTTGTAACAAGTCAAAAGATCTGCCAATGGGATAAGAAAAAAAAGTTTCTTGTATTAAAAAATCTTTTTAATTACAAGAAACTTTATGAGTGAATTTTTCTTTTCCCATTGGCAGAATTCTTTTTTTACTTAAATAATACATTTTTATGGCCTGGTCTAGTGAATGTGGCTCAAATCAAGAATAATAAGACAATTTCTACTACAAAAAACACATAATGACTTGTTTAGATTTCAGTTTTTGCAGTGTACAGAGTTGAGTAAAATGAGCAGCATGTTGAAATTTCCCCTCTGGGATCAATAAAGTATTTTTTAATTTCATTTCATGACAGTTTCATCTGCATAAAAGTGCACTGAAACCAGAACCTCCTAAAGTTTTGAAGGTTATCAGAGTTGCTGAAAGTCTGTCCTGTAATCCTGATTTTGATTTCAAAGCAGCAGGACTTTTACAGAGCTAGTTTGGTTCTAAGTTGTTCCTCAAAGCTTTGGCTCAGACACCATTACTGCTGTCACACTGTGCCAGTTTCAGTCCTCTGCTCCACTATGCCAGATACTGTCTGTATTGAATGTCTCTGTGTCTGTGGTTGTGTTGTCTCAGAACACAGTGGGTGTTTTTCTTTGGCTTCAGACAGACACAACCACAGTGCAGAGTGCCAGTCAAACACCTGTAATCTACTCCAGAGTTCGGTGTGTAAAATATGCACACCCACCTGGCCTCACTACTTGTGCAAAGCCAAATTTAATGATACTTTTGTGTGTCTCTGCTGTGTTCATCAAGCATTCTCATCATTTCTCCCTTAACACAATAAAATGGAAATGCAATCAAACACATAAGCTGCAATCCAATTGAAATTCTCTGCAGAGCGTACTTCTCCCCTCGTGTATTCTGATTGTATGCTAACTCATAAAGTGCCTCTAAAGCTGCTCGACTGTCATTATTGTTGTGGAAGCCTCTTTTCATTTGAACTTGTCATCACTTATTGAATCACACACCTGGACTGTTACTAGATCAGTGTTTGCTTCTCATCTTTCTCGTCACATCACAGCACTAAAAAGTTCCTCTTCAAATGAAGCACGAGTACAAAGGTTAACACTGTTGAAGCTGCACTTTATTAAGTGCAATCAAACACAGCGGGGCCAATAGATACTGATTAGAAAAAGACACAGCGGTAGGCCTTTTTATACTCCTCTTTTGTTGTTATGCAAAAATAAATAAATAAATAAGCAATAAGAGATCAAATCATTGGCTAATTGAAACTGCTAAAAGCCTGCAGAGAAATGACTGCAAACACCTCGATGAATACATCATCCAAAAGAGATATTTTTGGTAATCATCATGAAACATGTTAAAAGTTTGTCTGAAATGGGATTTGATTTGATATCTGATAGAAAAACGACATCACTTTATCAATAAATAAACAAACAAATGCGGCATTTTTTTTCTCCTAAATTCTGATATCTTTCATGTAGTGGCCTGAAATGTACATATTTTAAAAATACAATTTGTTTTGTTTTTTTCAGTGGTGTAAAATATTTGTACATTGAAGCTGCTCCAGGTCAAATTAGACCTGAAAATGGAGTTTGGATCCTCCTGTGGAATACATTTTTAAAAAACGTAAGTGAAAGAGATTGTACATGCCACTTTGGTGTGTGTTTTGTGGGACAGAAAAGTTCAAAGCGGGCCATGTCACTTTAATGTGACAGGCCTCTTCTCTCACCATGTCCCCACAGACAAGATATCAAGACAAGATAAGGAGTCTGATCATGTCTTAACCCTTGGTGTGCAGAGACGTTTGCAGCATTTACTAAGTTACAGTGGTAAGAACAAACTTTAAGCAGAGCCAGACTAATGTAAGACAGACACCTGCTGAGACCCTGTTGTAAACTGGTGTTTTAGCAGCTATGATGTGATGTTGCTTACACCCCGTTTACATGACAACGCTTCACAGCACCAAAAACACTGTGAAAAAAAATCTCAGTGATGCAGAGCGGTAATAAGGCATTATGAACTATCTAGGATATGACTGATCACACACAGCACAAAGTCAGACAGAGGTCAGGGAGACTGTATAGACTGCAAAGTAAATGGACATGGTCACCATGACGACACCTGTCTGTTTTTGAAGAAGTTATGCAGCAAATTGTCGACAGTGGCCATATTGTAAAAGGGGCGGGCTTCAAGCCTCCACACTGACAGTGGTAGGGCACTTGCCTGTCAATCAGCTGATTGGGCAAACTCTTAATATCTTCCAAATTGCTTACTGTTGTTGAAGAAAACAGGAGATTTTATTCTTTGTGATTTTTTTTTTTTTTTTTTTCGGGACATTGTGGATGTGGTTTCCAATATTCCTAGAGCCAGCCCACTCAACAAACTGCTGATTTTAGCACTTCTGCATTGCCTTATATCTTTATTCTTGACCCAAAGTTGCCACTTGGGAGTGCCTCGACACAGTCATAAAATGTGAAAATAGAAATCAGTTATGAAAGGGTAAGCAGAGCTTCATGCTATTGGACAGGTTACCTTTGACTTTTTATCAAAAGCCTGTGTAATGGAATATATTGAAGGTTTGAGTAAATGGGTGGTGGGGTTCACAATGCTGGGCAAAACAGACAATAAAGCAGCTTCATAATGTGCTCACACTTAACATCTGTTGCTAACCTGTTGCGTAATAGAGATGTCGCCAAACATCTTTGTACTTTGTGCATGTGTGAATACAATAGGTGTATCCTAACCTCGCTCCTTTGAGCACCTTTTCAGTCATTGTGTTGTATTTTCTCTGCTTGTTTTTCTCGGATGGTGAGAGCATGACCTGCCCCCACAGTGTCTCTGATTGGCTACAGCTTGTTGTTGTTGTTGTTGCTGTTGTTGTTGTTGTGCCAAAGCAGTCAATACTATGTTTTAATGAATGACCTTGTAATGCTATAGCCAGCAAACAAAGGACGCCCAGTGCCTTCTCCAGCTCCTAACCAACAAAAGATACAGTCTTGAGGTAAACAGTCCATTGACATGAAGTTGGTGACACTGAGGGTAAATCAATTTGGATTTAACACATTTTTCTATTTGAAATTCGTGTCATCTATGGTGCTTATGTAAACCTAAAAATGTACAAAACATGCCTGATCTTTACGTAGTGTTAAACAGTGGAAAGCAAATTCCAAATTTTCTTGGAGTGGACACTTTTGAATTTGTAAGACACAAACTTCTCTCTGACACACCATGTTTAAACATACAGTCTTAAATAAAGTGCTTCTGTGCAGGACAACGTGCATAGGTTAATTCCAAGGTGAGAGTTTTTGAGAGTCCAATTTTCATGAGTAGATGGATTAAAGAAGTGGAAGTAATTCACTAAAAATGCAGAATTAGTTGTCTCACCCCATGGACCTGTATTGATTGCAAACTCTGCACCTCCTCTGTAGCTGATGTAAATTTTATAATGATCCTTAGTCTCTGAAGTCAAGCAGCAGACTTTATTGACTTTGAGACAATACCGAAGGCCAATTTTGATGGGAACTTTTTTAAAAGAAGCTATACACATCACTTTTTAGAGCGAAGGGCATAATCAATTGCTGAATGGTCCGCTTAAAAAACTGGGGCATCAGTTAAAGAGGGGTATTGTTCTTTTATATTTATTTGTTTTGACTCTGTCTAGACCGGACCGTTTTTATCAGTTTACAGACAGATTCAGGATGCTCCACAACATGTAGAGGTCACAGGTTTAATCGGAACATCCAGCTTTAATACATTATAACCATGTTTACAACCCAGGTAACCTATAATACACCCTCTTTAACAGTATTCTACCCTCTCCAGGGACCACCACTCCACTTGATTAAATGTCACATAAATGTGAAAAAATGTCAAGCACAAATTGTTTATCCATTTACACAATTGTTAGCCTTTTATTATGGAGAGTATGTTTACTTTTTTATATGAACACAGAAAATATTAAATTTCTTGGATAAACTCCTAAAAAGCTAACCTTTAAACTTTTGATTACCTCTACACTATGTGCATGACAAGCACGAAGCTGAACTTTTCTGACCTGTTCCGCCGTAAACACCCGCAGACCTGCTGTAGCCGGCCCTCATTTGTTTTACAGTCTCCTCTGGACACGGTGTTGTACTCTTTATTAAATCAGAGCTGCTTCTGATACAGGAACTGAATGCATGATGATGTAATAGAAATGCTAAACGGCCCCACCCAGTGCTCACGGCTCTTTGTGATTGGTGATTCATCACTTGCGTATCTCACCCTAATGAACCCAGACACTGATTACAAGCCCTTCTTCAAACACAAAACACCGGCCCTTCCAACTCTATTTCCTCACTCACGTTGTCAGGCAACAACTACAAAGTGGCTCACACTCCTCTCCAGCGGGCATGTTGTTAATATTTGATGTGATGTGCTACTTCCTGCAAATAAAACAGACACCATAGCTGTTTCTGCTGAGGTAGACACTGACGGTTGTTTAGGTTAAGAGACAAGTGTAAGAGGCTGGTTAAGAAGGTGGCAGATGCAGTTAATAAAACGCACTAGGGGATGATATAAATTTGATTCACACATAACGTGAGTTGTTTATAGGAGAGGCTTGAAAGAGGAGCGGGACGGGATTAAAACAGTGTCAGTGTACTTAAATAAGATGATTATGGCACTGGGGTTTTTAGTAGGAATGTAAATTTAATTTTAACATTACAGGCGTGGATGGGGGATAGACAGGAGGTAAAGGGGGAGGGGCAAAGAGACAGATAGGGTAATTAACTGGTGACAGATATACTTGACTCCGAAATATAGGTTATAATCACTTTATTGAGATATTCAGGACGTTGTTGAATGATGATGAGAGAGGGAGAGCCAGGGAAAGGAAGGTGCAAGTGAGTCCAAGACACTTAACTGAGACATTTGGGTCAATTTTATATCCACCGCCATAATTAAACATATTTCATTCCAAGTTCTGTGATAGACTGAGGGCCGTATAACAGCTTTCAAATAGAGCTGATGCTTCAAGCTCAAGACTTCCCCCCCAGAGAGAGAGAGAGAGAGAGAGAGGGAGGGAGAAAGCAGCACACTCATTTCCCCCACTGTAAAATAATGAGTTATACAGGAGCGTTTGGTACAAATAAGATGCACTCAGATGGAGTAAATAGGATGTACATAAAACTGTGTGATGCATTAACTTGTCATTATTAAGCATGTTTGCAGCCCAGGTCCTAAGCGCTTCATCCTTTTAGATTAAGTCTTAATTAACTGCAAAAACTCCCGCTCTCCTCATGTCAGGCCGGGCTGGGTTTTACATCTGGCAACTTCAGCAAACACCAGATGTGTTGGCTGTTATATGGAGCAGCACAACCACCAACAGCAGCAATTCAGGGGGAAAAAATGTGTGGAGGGCACTGACCTGCTGGCAGCAACCCAATCCATGTTAGTGGAGGGCCATCTGATAAGAGGTTACACAGAGAAGCTGCTGAGTCAGACGGATGTTTACTGCTCTGTTTTTACAACATATATATGGTTTGTCCAGAGCGACACTGAAGCTCAGCTCAGGCTGTTAAAACACAACACATACAGACAGGCTGTTTCCTTTCTTTCTTTCTTTCTTTTAAACACCTTCACATCGCATTATCTTGGATTTGGATTCTGATCCACATTTGGTTTGTGAAACTATGCATGTGCTGGGTAAAGAGTTGGCCAAGAAGGTTCAGGAATATTATTATATCCAAAATTTGCCATTGCTCTTCAGTGACAGATGCTATAGCTGGAGTCACTGTAGCAGACATTTCACAGGAGGCAGAAATATCACATATTATTGAGAAGTCACCAAAGTGCCTGAATGTTCCTAGTGTCCTCACAGAATTGGAAAAAAAAAAAAAGCAGTTTGATTTGCTGCTTCTTCTGCATGGAACTCCCTACAAGCTACATTGACATTTCTAGACCTGAACCCGTTTGAAAGTCTAAGAGCCAAGGAACTGAAAATCATTGGTCTTTATCACTGTTTTAAATCAGATAGTACATTTTTTAAATCTTGCCGATAGTCTCAGTTTCTATTCTATTTATTGTATGATTGTTTGAGTGTTTTGTCTACTGTAAAATTTGCTGTCTCTTAGTCGCTTTTGCAATTGAGATTTTAAAACTCAATAAGCTTTTACCTGGTGAAATAAAGGTTAAAATAAAACATAATAAAATAAAGAGTTTAAATTACTCATTGGAAGGAGAATTTGATAATTTTCTTGTTAAGAGGGTCGATAAAAAGCGTCAGTTACAAGCCAAAGTTTACAGGTCTAAGTGTAAACGTGATAAACTACATCTTGTTACCCTCACCATCAACATTGAAATCCAGGTTTTTGTCTGAGTATTAGAAAAATAATACAGCTTTTTGACCATCTTTTCCCCATAATGTCTTTGTGTTAGTTTGGTTCTACAGTATTTATATTGAATCATTCAGCATAAGGTTTTGCCAGCCTTTGTCATCTTGGCGACAGATAAGCAGATAAGCTCATGAAGTCAAGCTCTAAAAGTTAAAGTTAGTTTAATTAGAGCCCTTTGGATAATAGCTAACAATGATGTATGATCACTAAAGAGCAAAAAGGAGAAAACAGGCCAATAAGCTTCAAAAGCAACATGACGAAGAACACAGCTGGGAGATAACATTAAGCAACTTTAGAGTTGTTAGCGATACCTTAATACTTCCCAGCAAAGTAACATCGTGTTGCCACAAATAAAATATTAACCTGCCTTAGAACAGATGTAGACATGATTTTTAATTTCATTCACGTTGAGGTGATGTGGTCTACAGCATAACTTTATCCAAAGAAAACACTCTTCGTGGTTGAGATGTGGCTTAGGAAAGGGTATAAAATACAACCTGTCAGTTTCTCAGGATAAATTGTGTCAGCGTTCCATGTACCCCATGAAAATGGATTGACCATTTTTTAACTTGTGATCTCAGAAATAAATCATTAAACCAGACAAACACTGAATTTCTACTATGCATTTCAATGGATGTCCAGGCAGAGAGTGTCCTATTGTATGGGTATAGCTATACAGACTGTGATTGGCTCATCACATTGGAGGACGGGACGTAGACAGAGGTCAACTGAGTAACTCTTAACTCTTTGAGAATATAAGCTGAAGTCAGCAGAGCAGGTACAGTATATTACATACCACTCTGGAACTAATCTTGATCTTATTATATCGTAATACCTACAGTAACGTACTTCAAAAGGTCTTTTTGGTATATTACTGTTGACAGCAAAGGATTGTTGAAAGCAAAATTAGTAATGATGTTGTAAATGAAATTACAACCCATATTTCTTTTTGTTTCACAGTTACTGCCAGTAACCAACTTGTTTTTACAGTTTAGGAAATAAATCTAATTGTTCCAACTGAAAAAAGGGTCACCATGAGCCGTGTTGTTCAGTTCAAAAAGTTCAGATCATTAAGATTAAAATGAATAACTTGTTTTTGATTGGAAGTACTACCTATGTGTTGATTTATTTTCAGTCCTCAGGTTCACATCAGTGGCTTTTCCTGAACTATTGAAAATCAAAGAAATGCCAATCAAACAGGGACAAAATTTGCAGCTTTGAAAACTCAGACATACATTTGAAAATTTAATTTGTTGGCTGAATATTTGCTGAGAGGCTCTGACTTCATTTCCCTAACTTAATATTAACATGATTGCAATCATCTCAGCATTTTCACACACTACACCAAACATCCGCAATGCAGTTAGTCAATTAGCCATGCCTGCAGTAAGTAAAGTTGCCCTTTATTTTGGATTTATTTATTTATTTTTTTAATCAAGCTGCTGAAGTGTGAGGTTTTAATTCAGATGAGACTCTTTTTTCAGTTTAACAGAGTTGGGGCTCTCACTTCATTTGGTTAAATCTACACTTAAAAGGAAAATCCTGATTTCAAAGACCTGGGAGACCACCTTAAGAGCTTAAAACACTTAAACACACACTCTAAAAACTGAACGTGCTTTGAATTCCCACGTCTGAAACATGCATGCATACAAGACAGACATGGAAATACTTACAAAGTCCTTATTTTAACTTTCTTGTGTTAATTTTCCATTTCCACGTGTTTGGTCCATATGAGACATCCCTTGGAGAAGCTACAGGTATTTTAAGTCCCTTTGTCTGTTACACCAAGGAGTCACTGGGTTCAGATGTGTTTAAATCCCTGACATGGAGGCTTAAGAGATCACATGTGTTCACTCTGCTCTTTAATTTAAGAGCTGATCCATGAAGCTACTTATTGCGGTACTATCTGCTCCCTGGACTTGTTTAGGACACAGAAGATGTCAGGTTTTATGCTCCCTTAGCTGCTGAGATCACTTGATTCAAAGTGAATTTATAACCCTATTACACATAGCACCAGATCATCTGTCAGATTATAGATTAGGAGACAGAATATCAACACATGACAGGGAATAACATGGCTGGATAATCTGAGGTGGATCATCTGTGGGTCATAGGAACTTGTCACAGAAATATAAATGTATCCAGTGTGTAGGTTAAGACATGAAACATTGAGTGTAAATGTTGCAGATTCACTGATGCCAATAAAATGGCACATTTGGTTTGTCTGTTTCTAACTTTTGTAGATAAAGTGTTAACGTCAAGACAGAGGAGGTGGAGAAAAATGTATGCAGGTAGTTATATGTTGGGCTGATCTTGCAAAAGTATTCCGTGCAGCAAGTATCCCAGTATGTGATTGTGTATTATGTGAAAAAGTTGCACAAGCAAGCAATGGTACTTTATGATGGAGATGAACATTCTCTATCTCTCTCACTCACTCACACACACACACACACACACACACACACACACACACACACACACACACACACACACACACACTCAGGGTGGAGTCTACAAGAAATGGATCATCACTGTTTAAAACCAAAATCAATGATCAATGATTTTATGATATAAAAATAGCCGCAATGTTATTTTGGTTAGCCCGTTAATGGTATTTTGCATTCATGTTAGCATCAAGCTAGCAGACTTTTTTGTTAACCAAAGCTGGCCAGCTAAGATTTCCATTGTTTTGCCTGTCTGTTTTTGCTTATTTATGATGTTTTTTTTTTGTTTTTTTTTTAGTTTTACTATGCCTTTGTGCGATTGAGCAGAAATAAAAGACCAAACCTACAACAAGTCCTATGTCCCACAGAGACCTGTTATCTACCTGCCAAACTGGGTGGTGTTCAAGGTGTGCAAAGTATTATAATATCAGCAAATTACATAAAATATATCATTTTGTTGTTGTTTCACAATAGTGTTTTCAATCAGTTTACAGTCAGGTTCCGGGATTTTTACAGCATATAAATATGTAGAAGTTTGAAAATCTGCATGTTTAGTCTGAACGTCCAGCATCCAGCACTTTATATCAGAATATATGTTCAAATTATTTGAAATCAGAATCCTCCTTCCTTAAATTTTTGCAAACACTACACAGCCACACTGCTGCTGTTTGCTTTGCAGTCGAGTTAACGGTGCACTTAAATCTAAATGGTGTCATTTTGTCTTTCTGGTCAAAACACAGAGAACCATTCAGCAGTTTTGTCTCTCAAATAAACAACAAAAGAAATATGAAATTCAATAAGGTGCCCAGTAAAAAAAATGACCAATCTTACAAGTATTGACAATTCATCTCTACCTTTTGTGAGGATTCAGTCAGAGCCACAGTGACCGCTGCAACCACAGAGTGGCATTTACAAGATGTTGTTAAATGCCAAGTGTTGGGAAAACAGACCCACAGTGCGAGGAAACTGACACTAAAATATTAGTCACAAAATAAGATGTCAAGTCTGTGTCAAGTTTGCTGGCATGAGCTAAGGTGAGCTGAGTCAGCAGGCAGTCACACTAAACCACGACACAAGAGGTGGAGATGAAATTGTCTATGAGTTTGTAAGATGACCACGTGGAAGCACAAGAAGCTTCAGAGTCAGACAGAAAATTGATTACAGAATTACACAAAATCATGTTTGGAGGCAGTAAATAGTCATTTTCTGTAGTTTTGCATTTTCAAAATAAAAGGCAGAGTTTCTAAAGAAAATTAAAATCCAAAAAAATAATGTGACTGTTGAAATCCCCCTCAGAAAATAACATCTTCTCCAGCTCTTTAATCACGAGAATGTCTGGAAAGTGCAGATCGAAAGCAGTGCTTATCAGACTCTCGCTGGGCTTGGACCCAAGGAGTGGGCTGTGAGAAGATTAAACTGAATCACTATATCATATTGCAGGAACAGTTGATGGGTTTTAACTGGAGAAAGTCTAATTTAGTTTGAAGCTACAGGCTGTGTGGAGCTGCCAACACATTTGATGTCCTCGTAATGGAAGATAAACAGCGAAAAACACTGTAGGCTAGCAGCCTACCACACTGAGGCTTTTTAACAGCCTCAATTTTATATTTGCTCTCAGAGAGAATTCTCACACCACAGAGGAAACCTGATCTGCATCCATTAAAGGAAATATATTTGACTTAAAGGGAAAAAAGGTCAAAATATGTCTAAATAGTCGACTGGCCTGACCTTTCAGACTGTCACAGCATGCTAATACTAAAGAGATTAATCTTTCCTCTCCGGCTCATTGTTCACAGTGTGTGCTGGATCATCCCTCCCTGACACCACTCTTTCATGTGTTCTAATCTGACCACCTTTTGGATTACCTGACTCCTGCAATCTTCTCTAATAGAAAAGAAACCCACCTCTCCTTTCTTCTGTGATTATCGAGCGCTCGCACAATGGCTTGTTTCTTTCTTGCCACTATTGGAATTCCTCACTGCTTTGTTGTATCCTCCAGGGCAACTGAGCCAATAACCACAATACCTGGCTGCTTTTACTGCAGTGAAATTGTTTTGTTATGACTTCTCCCTGGATGAAATTCTGCTTTTACTTGACTTTATGTGTGCATCTGTAGCACTGCTGTCTTCACACACAGCCTGAGCTGCTCTTTTTTGTCCAGGACATTTTCACTTTTACTCGCAGAGGGCAGACCAGTTACTGAAATTACCACATGGGTAACATCCATTTTTGAGAAGGCACTAATTGCAAGTGGTGGGTCTGCACATCAATTCCCAGAGTTCACCTGTCAATCAGAAGTAGTAGATGAATATCGACAAGAATAATCTTAAAAGTTTCAGAGAAGCTAGTCTTAAGATACCATGCATTAAACACCTTTTGCTAAAGCAAGTGAAAACTTATGAACCTAACCTTGGAAATGTTGGAAACAGACTGCAAAGTCTCGCCTTAATTTTCGACTCATAGAAATTATTCAACCGCCGTCTCGGTCTCGCAGCATGAAAACAACAACACACTTCTTCTTTTTTAGGTCTTTTGCCTTTGAATGAAATAAAGTGTGTGATTAGAAAGTGATTATTTGTGTTGAAGTCCTCTGACAAGAAAACATTATGTTTATTCATTCTGTACAGCAATTCAATGATGACTTCTCACTTTATGTTTTACTGTTGCAATATATCGAACTTATAACCCTGTATAATGTTTTATTTTATTTACCATGAGAGAACTTTTCATTGCTCAACATGAGTTTTTGCAAGAACATACATAAGGGTTTTCACAAGTATGCAATTTAAATGCTTTGAGGAAACATCATGCATTTCCTCACATCATAAACACAGACTGTTGACATTCACAAAAACAATATGTGGACGATGGTACAATGTGTGAATTTTAAGATAACCTGTAGACTGGAAGTTTGCAGTTACGTGTGGGAAAACCCAACTGTAGACACACAGGTTTCTCACTGAAAACTAACCTGAGAGTTAGAGTTAAAGTTTCCATAGACTGTGAAAAAATAAAACACATATTCAAGAGACAGTAACCACAAACTTTCGTTTATCAATCAACCAGACTTTTTCCCTCAGGTGCACAGTGGTCACTGCTGTGGACATCTGTGTCAAAGTCACTTTCACAGACATTGACTATGTTTACATGCACACCATATTCCCGTATTAATCGGAATAATGACAATATTTTGATTAAGTATGAGTCATGTAAACACCTTACTCCAATTGTCATAACCCGATTAAGCTTATTTTACGATTATTAAAAATCAGAATAAGCCCCCTGGCATATGCCTGTATTAACCTGAATATTGGGTCATGTAAACCCCTTTAGTCGGAATACTCTCCAGAGTAAACTGCGTTAAAAGATTTTTTTTTTTCCTTCTGCGCATGTTCAGAATGGCGAGAAGGCAAAAGTCTTTACATTTTCGAGGCAAGGAGGAAACTGCACTGTGCGCTAAATATGCACCAGAACACGTTCATCTTTTGTTGAGAATCAGCTGCTTCTCAAAGGAAACCGACATGACTTTCTTCTTATCCATCCCCGCAGCGCCACAGTGTTTTACACAGACGGACGCTCAGCGTCTCTTGGGGTCTATGGGGCAGTGGGCGGGCCCTGACATTTGGTTTCTGCATGATGATTGGATGATCTGTCTGAGAAGGAATCCCTTTTTTCTATTGACAGCGAAATGAGCGAATCAGCGATCTTAAAATTTTTACATCCACTGGAAAAAGTTAGCGTCCCCTATACTTGAAGGACCAGCAGCCGCCACCAATACAAGTAAAACACAGAATAGTGCATAAACAAGCATCTGCGACTAGTTGGTGCTAATGTTAATACAGTGTTTTAAAAAAAAAAAGCCTCTAGATGACGTCTTGTCATGACGCTACTACAACTACTGTTACGGCGTCTTCAGAATATGCTGATTAACATGAAAACAGGAATATTCCATTGGCTCAGCACTCTGTGGAGCATGTAAGCACCTTTTTTCGGAATAGTGCCTTAATCAGAATATGGACCCTAATCCAAATATGGCATGCATGTAAACATAGTCATTGAAAGAGGAATGCATACATGAAGATAAAAAATCACAATATGTAACTTTTATTAATGCTTAAGATGTGTCAATTAACTCTAGGCAGTGGACATTAATTGCCTGCTTATTAATACATTAACTAAAATGATAATAATGTAATGTTAGGTAATGCAATATAATAGTTATAAACACATTATTCAACTGTTAGTTAATGTCTAATAATGCATTCACTTGTGTTTATTAAGGGACCCTTGTTGTAAAGTGTTACTCTTATTAGAATCAGGAGAGACTCTAACCTTAATCCATGAATGTATGAGTGGAACATGTTATAAGGCAACAGGACAAACAACTGCATTACCCAGCATCCCAACATGAGTTGGAAATAAATTAACAATGCAGTAGATTGTTGTTTTCCTAGCAGCCTTTATGGCATCATCCACATTAGTTCAAGTTTCTGAGACTAATGCACTGGTTATTTTAAGAATGCACTTGTACTTATAACTTATTTTTTGCATCAACATACAAACCACTTCTTGATTGCATGTTGTCGTCAGAAATAAGGCATACACTTCCGTATCCACTCAACAGCAAAACCTCTTCATGTTGCTCTGTGTATGAACAGAAACCCATGAAGAAAACTTGATGTGTAACATAAAGAGATTCAAAGTTTGAGGCTACTTACTTTGTATCGGGGGTTGGATTTGGTTTTTCAGGAAATTAGTTAGACTCCCTTTAGCAAAAACAATCAACTAAGACAAGAGAAGACATGGAAAACAAAAATGCTCAAGGGCTCAGCACTCGAGGGAGCCTTCAGAGAAACAAATAAGAAAGCAATCAGTGAAAAAGGTAAATAAAAATAAGATAGGAAAGGAATAAGATTGACCGTCGGTTGATATAAACAGGAAAAGAAATAAAATCAACCATCAGTCAGTGAAGTGAGGTAAACTTAACATAAAATAAGACATTTAAAGTTGATATTATTTCCTGTGTACGAGGAGAGAATGTAAGGACAACAGAAATACCACTGCAGGCCTGCCTTTGCCATTTATGGAATTGCACCTTAAGGCGCTGAATTTAGATGAGATGAATGACAAATAACTGGGTTTGTATGTGAATACATTAGGAATATTAATTGCAGAAATGAGGTCAGGATATTTTGGCCACCGCATGCCTCGGCACCAGTTAACTGGCTTTCCTACAGCGTCGGAGAATTAGAGAATTGGCTCTCTGCCTACGAGCCACACTCATTGGCTCCCAGCCTCACGGCTCCCTCCTCTTTCCTTACCCTGTCTTAGAATATTACCACCATGTAGTGTGGAAAGATAATGATATGTACATCTATTCAACCTGGGTGACATGCCTTGTAGGGAGCCACTGAGCAGACAATCCCCTCTCCGCTCGCTCTGCTCTCTTTTTATCCCTCTCTTTCCCTCTGCAGACGTGGGGCAATTGTTATTTGTCCCCTAACCCACTATGTTTTCTCTCAGAAAGATTTATAAATAGGGCTCTACTTAGCATATCAAAAGACACTGAGGCAGGGAGGGGGCAGAAACAGAGACATGAGGAGGAAGAGACCAAAGATGTCGGCAGGAGAAAAAGGAAGAGAGTGAGGAAAAGTTTTTGAAGCCGAGCGTCTGTGGCACTGTCACTCAGAGCCTCCACTCTGTGCTGATGTAAAGCTGTGCTGCTCTGATCTGACTGGCTGACTCTTAACTTTCTGCTAAACTCAGTTCAGAGGTTTGTTTGAGTATCTGCTCCTCACATTATACGTGATTACATAAGAGGAGTTCCACATAGAAAGGTCTCAAACAGGTCAAACAGAAACTTTTGGCCTGACGCAGTTATGAAAGAGCTTTAACAGAGCTGATAAGAATTACAGGAAAAACTCATAACACCAGTCAAAATCAGACTGTTGATGGTGTTGACCTGTTCAAGAAGTCTGTAAGTATGGGGTCTTAACCTACAGGACTCTGCGATAGAAATGGTCTGGCTCTGCAAGTCTATATCTACCGATATATTTTACTGACAGATTATTTCAGTCCTGCAACTTTTTCAGTTATGTTTTTTCCTTTGATTGTTTGCAAGAATGCCAAAATAATCTGTGAAAATCTTCAATTAAGCAGGAACTTGAAATTGTTTGAGGAACACTTGAAGACACCAGGGTCTAAATTTAGTTCTTAATATATCTTCCCCACCCCTCAAATGTCCCTGTGAGGTAATCTAATTGTAATCTAATAATCTAATTGTGGTACTCGCCTGAGTCCAGGCACTTTTAAGGGCATGTCAGGATCCTGATTTTGAGTTTTTTAAATCTGTGTTTTGTGTCAGGGTTTTTGGGTTTTGTTTCATGTTTCTTGTGTTTTTTTCCCTTCTGTTTTGTGTTCTGGTTTCCTAGGTTTATTGGTTATTCTTGGGTTTTCCTTGTGTTTTAGGTTGTACCTGCTCCCAGTAGCTGGGTTTACATGGAGCCTTATATTCCAATTGGAATTGGTTTAGAAGCCCAAACTGAATAAAAATGCTTCATATAAACACTTGTTTGGTTGCACAGGGGTAGAATATTCCTTTTCCCAAAAAGGAAAGGAAAGGAAAGTTTGGTCATAGAAATAGTGAAATGGAATAGTATCAAGCTACGTTTTGTCTGCGCATGCTCTGTCTTGACATAAATGTGCAGTGGCGTTTACTCCATCCAGTAGGTGCACGTTACTAACAAGCTGTTGCTTGAATTAAAGTGTAAAAAAAATTGCAACTGCTGCACATAACAGACGATAGACCTCCATCTTTTTAAACTGGTTATTGATCAGCGTGTGTCACGTGTCTGTAAAACGTCTGTTCCATTTAAATGTTGTGGTACATGTTAACACCACATCGGAATAGATCATGTCACATGTAAACAGTTGACCTGAGATCTACAACCAGAATGATTTCAATCCGAATGGAAACAAAATCTTGTATGTAAACGTGGCTATTGTTTAACTTCCTGGTCTTGAGTTTCCCTCCTGTGTGATTGCTCCTCATGTGTTTCACCTGTATCTTGTGCCACACCTGGGTTTGATTAGTTCTTGTGTCTTTTGTTCCTGTCTTCAGTTCAGTGTATATACACCATGGTCGTGTCAACCCCTTGTGTGATTTCCTGTGTCTTTGCTGGTTTGGTTGGACTTTTTCAAGGTTGGATTTCTTTGGATTTTTTCTCTGAGCTTTTGAGTTTTCTCGCTGTGATTTTTTAGTTTGGTATTTTTTTGTTGATCTGCAATACAAAAAAAGAGGAAGAAGACGTCCAAAAGAACCAAACCTAGGGAAGACGCAGGAGATGCAGGAGACGCAGGAGATGCAGGATTGACACAACAGGGGTGACATAATGAACCAACAAAGACTGAACTGAAGACAGGAACAAAAGACACAAGAACTAATCAAACCCAGGTGTGGCATAAGACACAGGTGAAACACATGAGGGGCAATCACACAGGAGGGAAACTCAAGACCAGCAAACTGAAACACAAGGGAAACTCAAGAATAACCAATAAACCAGGACAAAAAACACAAGGGGGAAAAAACAAAAGAAAAATGAAACAAAACCCAAGAACCCTAACACAAAACAGAACAAAGATACTCCAAATCAGGATCCTGACAGGCAGGGTTGTTGATAATGTGGTCTAATGTGTGTGTGTGTGTTGGGGGGGGGGTTGGAACCCTAGTGACAAAGCCATACCCCCATAAATAAAAATTAAACAATGAGGCAGTTCACGTGCCTCTTATGTGTACCAAATGTGTGTAATCATGACCAGGGATGGAAACCAGATCAGGTCACCAAGGACCCCATGAAACCTTCAAGTTCCTCCTAGAATCTTTGGGATTGTTTGTTTCTGCCGCTTTAACCCCAAATTGTGTGTCCTCAGCATGCAGAAAAAGTCACTAAAATGAACCTTTCCTCCTATTTCCTGGCCAAAAATGAATAATTCCTTTGCTTCCATAATGTTACAATGCTCCCTAGCTCCCCCTATTGAGTCAAAACTGTCCTCCATCTGCTTTCACGTACATGCATGAAATTATTTTTGCATAACTATCATTCCAACACCTGCAAAAAAGTCTCTTATGACAATGGTGAAATCTGACAAGGATGTTCAGCAATTTAAGTTAGGTTTTTTGAGGAACAGAAATGTGACAATGGAATAGTTTGTCCGTCCCCAGGACCCATCCACAACCCTGTTTCCTGGTTATTGCCCACACCCACGCTCACATGCACATCAATGACCAAGAGTAAGTGACACATTGAAAATTATGTTTCATACTTTTTTTACTCACTTTTTATTTAATTCAATTTAATAATGTTCTAAAATTAAATGTATTAACTACTTTTAAAATGAAAAGAATCTTATTCAAGATTTGATTGTGGACTCTTTATGGTCAATTTGCTGCTATTTATGCATAATACAAATGTATTTTCTTTTCATGTCAGCTGTGTTTACTGTCAATTTACTGTCAACTTACAAAATTAAATGTATTTATTTATACTGTTACCTAGAGGTTTCTCTTACACAATGTGGCATTTCACCTATTGGGCTTCTTTTAGACTTGTTGTCCCCTTAAAGCTGATGGCTTGTTTCTTTTGCAAGATCTGGCAACTCTGCAGCAATCTCTGAAAACATCACACTATGTTGACATGGATGTGTAAGTCTGCAGGCAATGGAATCCAACGTTTGATTCTTTGATGTGAGAAGTCCCAGTATCATTTTCACAATACTTGTTGTAGGGGACAACTCATGAGACCTGTTTTTATCCAGATTGAAGGTGAGATGCAACATTAATACTGAAACTTTAACTAAAAAATAGGAGGAAAAAAGCCATCAACTCTAAATGGTCATTTTCATGGTCATAGTCATGGTCTTGGTCTTTTTTTCAGAATGGAAAAAAGAGTAACATAAATCTTGTTGTCTATAGTGAGTGAGCAAAATGCAGATGAGGATGATGAAGAGGGTTTTTTCTTTGAAGTATAGTTTGCAGATAGATATTATTGATGGTAAAAGAACTTGGAAAATTTTGGCCCATATTCACCATACACCTGGACTTTATGTCCTCAACGGCCACCATACTTTCATTAAGAGAAGCAGCAAGCAAGTGAGTGATTTAATGAATAACCTGACCAACAGATGTTGCCACATTTCTCTTCTTTCACTCACCAAACGTGTAAGTTGTTGACTAAAAAAACCAGAAATGATCAGCTTTGATGAGAAAACAAATGGTGTAGATATCAATAAGAATTCCTATTTGCTGACTCCTCATCCAGAGCTATGTGTTAGTTATGCATGAAAACAGACTGTTCTGGGCCTGTACCAGACTGTGACCCACTATCAGAGCACAGTGCACGTGTAAACACAGCCACAGTCAGCTCATGTGAAAACTGGGGCTTGGACTGAGTCTTGGCTGAGCGGCAGGCCGAGCCCTTCGGGACAGAGAGGTGCATCTGAGCCCAATTAACCTCTGTCTATATCTCGGTGTGTCTCTGTGGGCGCAGCGGACGAGCCCCCGACTGAACCATGACGGACTCACATGGAGAGAGCAGATCCCTGAAAAGACTTCACACTGAAGCAGATGCATGGATTGTTGTGTGTTTAAGTTAAATATAGAGTCAAAGGCCCCTTTTCTCATTAAATATGAAGAGTCCTAGGGTGACATGTTCTAAAACCACAAAGAGGACCCCTACCAGGCCTCTTGAAAATACTGCAAAACACCTTAAGGTACTCAAAGACAGCAAACTAGCTTCAAAACCCATAAATTGATTTCAAACACTCCTTTCCTGCTTGAAGTGAAAATTGTCTGTAATATGTACATGAATATTGCAAATGAGCCAATTTCTGCCAGTTAAAAATATAGAACTTGAAACCTGCCCCCCACAATAGGTTGAGACAGTTAAATTTTTGACTTCTCATCTCATTTTTTTTCATTAATATCTCATGATTTTAACAGTATTGTCAAGTACAATCCTAGGTTTCTCGGTTTGTCTACAGGGGGGACAACAAGGGAATACCAGGTGTGTCCCTCTCTTCCAAACAATTCTCCCTCTCTCTCATCTCGCACACCTGCCAGCCTCAGCTCAATCAGAGAATGTAGCTTCACAGTCATTGGCTGATTCACTGAGCAGGAAGGCCCGCCCCCTCCTGACAGCTGACAGCCATGCCACAGTGACCATTCAGTGACAGTGCTGCCATCACAGTATCAAAACTTTTGGACTTTAACCTCAAAAATTTGCCCTTATAGTTGTAAAATTTGGACTTTTTTGTAAAAATTGTGACTGTCTTATCTCACGTTTGACTTTTAAATCCCAAAATTTAAGTTTTTATCTCAAAATTTTGACTTAATCCTGCCTAAAAAGTCTCAACAAAGCTAGGTTTTTCTTTTTTCAAATAGCAGTAATGGGCTCTCACAATAATGCCTTACTGCATGCCTACAAAAAAATAAAAATATATTGTTTTCTCTTGTGCAAAAATATAAATAATGCCTTAAAATCTTAGTTAAAGTTTATTTCAGACTTTGAGGCATTTTAATTTTTCAGTTGACACAAAGGTGCCAGTTTTGCAGACAGTACACGGTGCCTCCCACCAATAATGACTATGTGGAAAAGAGTGGTACAATCCTAGATCCCAGTCAGTAAAAGTTAATTTCCACTTACGCATTTTCTGTTTAAGAGCGCAATGCAAGCAGTTTGAGCACGTTTTCCTGCTCAGCATCTTGACAGATTGGTGCATTAGAATAACGCCAGTAGCCCAGAGCAGCGCTTTATTATAAATATCAATGGTCTGTGAAACAAGCTGAGAAAAACCTGAACATTTTGGAGAATTCAACATGATTTTACCACCAAAAAGGAGAACATGTCTTGCTAAAAGAGGACTTAACCGTAACCCTAAACAGTGTCTCAGAGTCTCTACATTGCACACCTCGGCTGCTCATAATAAATAGGGGAGCCCCTCACGCCACAGTGCATGCTGCTGAATAAATAATGAGCTATCAAACACTGCCGATTTATGTAAAACCATCCGGCATTGTAAGCATTTATTTTCCTTTCATCGCTGGCTGAGAGAGTAATGGGCTGCACACTCGGCTCAGAGCGGGGTGTCACTATCAGGGTTAAAGCTGTCCCGCAGTGCTGATAAAACACATTCATTCT
This sequence comes from Thalassoma bifasciatum, assembly GCA_008086565.1. Taxonomy (NCBI): domain Eukaryota; kingdom Metazoa; phylum Chordata; class Actinopteri; order Labriformes; family Labridae; genus Thalassoma; species Thalassoma bifasciatum. The sequence goes on from RPOG01001281.1 coordinate 101,254, forward strand.
GCCTGGATTATTACGCCCAAAATAAGCATTAGCCTTTATTCAGCTCCCCCCAAAAAAGATGCTCAAATTACATTTCGACTGGTTATGATGTGTCAGATTGATGTGGAAAGTCATACAGATTTAGAGCTCTTGTGAAAGCTAATCTTATTTTCTGGGTTTGGTTACAAAGCCTGTAGAGATAGAGAAAATGTGAAATTGTTGAAGATCTAATTTGAGATGCCAAATAAATGACCCGAGTCTTATTTTTAACCAAACTATAGTCAGGGTGAGGGGAGAAGCTCTGGTGGTATTTCTGACTCTGCTTTAACTTTAACAATGTGAAAAAAGAAGAACAAACAAAAAGAAAATGACATTTTTAGCTCTCCATGGCCTTGAATTAGACTCTGGTTTGTGTCACAGCATTCAAGCAGACGTCAGCTGGAGAGTTGCTAACTTTAAAAATAGTTCAGACGTAAAACTATCCAGAAAAAAGTTACTGTAGTCTGAAAAATTAACATGGATCCATGAATAAATACAGGCAGACCTTGGCATTGTGTCCCACCTGTTTTAATCTTCATCTACAAGCCTGAAGTGGTGATAAGAGCAGTGATTTCTGCTTGAATCACACCTTCTTGATAGTGAAACTACATACAGCTGGCTCATCTTCTTTTCCAGGATCCTAGTGCAAATATTCCAGAGAGACAAAGCCTATTCCATTTCAGATCTTGTCTTTCACTGTCGGTGGTGTCACTTCCTGCTCGCTCGCACAGTGAATCAAAACACAACAAATCAAATCAAATCAAACTTTATTTATATAGCACTTTTCATACAAAAAAGATGTAGCACAACACACAGATCTGCCTTTAGACCTCCAGAGGATTAAACTTGATCCTGGTTGTTTTCTACCTTCATTTCGCTCATCCTTATCTGTTTTTGTGTGTGTGTGTTTGCTGCACAATAGCTAAGAAGTGATACCATTTAAACTGTGCAGTGACATTTGGTTTATATTTCTGGGGCTATCTGGAGACCGCCATTTTTAAGCTGTAAAGAAACCCAGCAGCGCTCTGTGAGCAGAGTGTGTTATGTTGGTGAAGTCAACACTGCTGCTGCGCAAGAACTGAAATCTAAGCAACTGTTTTTTCTTATTATAAATCAATATTGCCTTATTAGATTTGAAAAATCCAAGCTCCCCTGAAAAGTCCAGAAAAAAAAATCTGTCTCTAGTATTGGCCGATACTGGTATTAGTTTGATATGATATGAGCTGGAATTCTGTGACATTCAGCTCTAGTTGTACATCTTCAAGGCTTTATTTTTGTTGCTGATATTAGACCAATATTCGATATCAATATGATCGGACACCACTAATGAATGACAATAAAATATTCGGTGGCACTATTTCAAGGTGTTTGCATTAGACTGACATGACACTGTCATAAATATGACATGACATCTGTTGGACGAGGCTTCATGCATGTATATGAATGTTGTTATTAAGTGTCAAATGTCACCTGTAACACAAAGTCGACATTGTTTGGAGATTTCTTTGTCATGACAACTTGACATTCACAAAGAAAGTGGCATGTTATGTTGTCATATCATGTTTTTGACAGTGTCATGTCAGTTTTATGCATACACCTTCAAATAAAGTGCTACCAACTATTGCTGTCTTTGGGCCACTAGTAGCAATCAACAAACTTTTTTTTATTTTTAGAGCCTAAGTTTCAATGGGTCCACAGCGAACAAACTATTCTAAAGATTGATCTTTTAATCATAGCGTCGATGTGTGAAAGCGGAAACTAAGGTGCCTTTAAAAACAGAGAGGAGATAAAAAAGAGTGTGGAGGAAGACTCTGACTGAGAGGCTGTTTAGATAAAGAAACACAGAGTTCCTCTGAACATTGAACACACTTGTAAACTTTATCGCCATCAAAAGACTTTTTATAAACTTTATTCCTCTGAGGGAGGAAACCCTGCACTTCCACTAACACTCTGATGTTCTCTGACACATTTCAGCCATCACAGGTCCAGTGTGACTCAGAGTATCGATAGATTTGGTTAACAAGAAAATCTATGACAACGACATCCTTGTCCTTAAAGGAGAGTCCTGTCTTATTAAAACTTTGTGACGCGGATGTTTGAAAGGATGCTCCTCGTCTTCTTTTTAGTTTGAAGGTTCGAAGCAGTGATCCTTCACTCACCTTTGTTAGAGAACACGGTGTTCTTCACTTGCACCGCAGCGCAGACACCAGTGTTAGATTTAGAGCTGGGAGCAGTAAAATCTCAGTGATCTTGCCACTACATCATGTTCAGGCCGTTTTTTACAGCGTACATTAGACTTTCATAAACTGCAGAGCGGGGCTCTCAGTGAAAGACTGCAGGCCTCTTCTCTGTGGATGGTCACGTGACTCGTCTTGTACAGGCACCAGATTTACCGCAGGCTAAACGACTGTCGAAGACGCCTTACACCCTACATGCTCCTCATTTTACACCCCCTGTATTACTGATTTTACTGCTTTGATATTAAAGTCACATTAAGTTTTCACACTTTTTCGCAGCTGAATTGACAGGAGGCAAGAGGAGGTGAGGGTTTCTTTTTTATTGTTATTTTATTATTATTATTTTGATGAATGAGTGTCTTTCTCTTTGGGACAGACACAGTTTATCAAAGTGTAAGGCAGGAGTCAATCTGTAGCCTGAGAGCCTAAACTCAGGGTTAGAGTTGATAGAAGTTACTGCTTTCTCAGCAGCAGTCTTGAGTTAGCTGTAAGTTCAGATTAAAGCCCCCAAACTGAAGATCAAAACAAGAATCTTTGTTGGTCACATAAAACCCTTAGAGCCTTGATCAGGAGCTGCACTTTAGGAGTTGTGTGTATCTGTTAGAGCCATACGGGGACATGTGATAGGACACAGAATACCTTTGTGTGGATAAATGAGAAGCATTAGGGATACACTACAACGTACAACGTATACACACTTCAGTGGAAGTGTCCAGATAAGCACAAGCACCAGCACTAAGACTGGAGTAGGATTAGGCAACATTATAATCAGTGTACTTACACACACAGTTGAGTCCAGCTATGGTTATAGCTCAGTTAAGCCATGTAATTGGACTTCTGCCCTTATCCTGGAACACAAGCACCTTTTACATATTTATACTGTTCCTCTTCCTGGTCAAAGTCTGGCATGTACACTGCTGAGCAAGTGAGAAAACCTTATAAGTGTAGATGAGAAAAACAAACTCAAGGTGCAACAAAAAAGCCGGGCTGAGCAATTAATTGCAATTAAGATAAAATCATAATATTTTAATTGCAGACAGTGCAATATTTATTTAACCTCAGAATACCAGATAAAATTGATTTGCAGTAGGTTTTCTGCCCTACACCAGTGTTACTTAACCAAAGAGACAAATTGTTGAAAACGACCTTTGTAATATTAGAAATTTAAAACAAAAACAAAAAAAAATAAATGGAAGAGGAAGAAAATAAAATGAATTTTAAGTGGCAAAAATGGTCAAAGCAAGAAGATTTCACAAAATAAAGTGGCAAAAATTTGAGGAAATTATTAAGAAAATTGAAAATATTAACAATTATTACAAATATTAACAATTAATTGTAAGTGCCAAAAATGGTCAAAAACAAGACAATTTGGCAAGAAAAGTGGTCTAAAAGAGGCCAAAAAAGGATGGAAAATGGACCAAAGTGGGCTACAAGCAAAATAATTTCATGGTTTGATGTCATGTCTCATTTTAAAGAAACGGTGATAATTTTCTAAGTGATCTTTAAAAAGACTTCAATCAATCAATCAATCAATCAATCAATCAATCTTTATTTATATAGCGCCAAATCATAACAAACGTTATCTCAAGACACTTTACAAAACATTAGCAGGTTGATACCTGTTAATGTTAGAGCATTTAGTTATTTTATTAACAGAGACCCAACATCAAGACAGGATAAGGAGTGTTATCTCATCTTGATCCACCATGAGTGTAGCACTTTGCAGCAGCTTTTAGCAAGACTTGTATCTTGATAGATGCTTGATTATAATTCCTGATTCAAAAAGGGGTTAAAATAGGTTATTTTTAAATGCGAATTTCTAGCTTACCAATGGGGACTGGGCAGGTCAGACTGGATCAGATTGATTCATGGCATGCTGAAGTCTCTATGGCAACACCATGCCATCTGATCAAATTTAGCAGCAAAAAGATAGATCTGTGTTTTTCTCTGATTAAAATGAATTATATACTTTATTTAGTAGAAACAGTGGAAACAGGAGCTGGACTGTCTGACAGAAAAGGGAGAGAAAAGCAGGAGAAAGCTCAACTGGAGAGTGATGGAGCACAGGCTGAAGGCTAATACATGAACTAAGCAGTTGTCACATTTCAAACAACAGCAGTACGTAACTGATGATGAACAAATAACCTCATCTCAATGTAGAGGGAGAAAAGTTGTCTTGAACGGAGAGAAGTAGTGTTAAAAAGACAGTCTGAGTTACTTTCACTTTCACTTTCCAAACAAATACACAAGTCGGTCGAAGGGAATCAGTGCAGTAAAGTTCACACAGATTCTCCTCACAGCCACTTGAATATTGTGAAAGTAAAGAAGACAAGATAGAGGATTGCACTTTGTAGTGCAATTGAGTCTTTTCTTTCACTGGAGTAAAACTTCAAGCCCTCCAATCTTATTAGCTTAAAAAACAAACAGAAAAAAAAACATGTTTTCTTGACTCTCTTAAATCTAGTCAAAGATGATAAAAAAAGGTTCTTCATTGCATGTATTATATGATAATAAGCATATTTTTATTTATACCATAAATATAAAAATGTTTTTTTTTAAATTTTCTGATGTTTAAGGTGCAACACTGTATCTGCAGTAGTTATGCATCAATCCTGCTGCGTGTAAACATCTGCTACAGGTCAGCAGGCGTCTGTAATTCAAACAGGCTTCCAGTGTGAAGAGCAAGCTGCCACCCAACTGAAAAAAATAAATAAATAAATAACTGAAGGTTAGTGTAACCAGGACAGAAAGAGCAGACGTCTCCTGAGCAGCTCTATGGGTTTGCTTCATGAGTGGACTGCAGTTACTTTTCTGTCCAGATGGGGGGGACACATCAAACAGTACATCCTAAGCACAAGACACAGTCCCGGCTCATTCACAGTGGGACAAAAGAGACTAAACAAAAAAAACAAACAAGGGGTGTGACACTGAATCCCTTTAAGCACATATTAAAATGCTTTATTTTAATCCAACAAATAGGATTAGAGCGCTCAAGATGCAAGCTTTTTCCAGTGTTTGGACACAGGAAGCAGAGTCTCAGCCACATGGCCAGACTACCAACGACAGCTGAGACGGAAGCAGAGGCTTTGCCAACTGTCTGGCTCGTTCTCTAGTAGGCCTGCTTCCCTCAGGCCACTCACAGCCAGTGCAGGAACATGTCCAACCCAGTCAAATATCAGCACACTCATCCACACACACACACACAGGCCCATGTTTTAATCCACACACCCCGATCAGGAGCCTGTCAGAAGTCAACCACACCCCAGCGTGCATGTATTACTGTGAATCAATCAGTGCAGTGAGTGAGTGGGCACTTTTCAAACACGGGGGATAGATTTCACGAGAAGACGTTTGGATTCAAGCTGGACGGGGAATAATTGAGACTGTGGATGTTCGATCAAAGCCTGAGAAGTTACAGTTTGAAGGGTGTGAATACACAGCTGGGTTTGTGGAGCGGGGAGGGAGACAGACAAGAATACCAGACGTGGTGACAATTCATTCTGCAAACAATACGACTGAATGTGTTTACTTTTCATCGTGTCAGTCAAATGTGGAGAGAACGCAGCTATAGACGACTCACTATCATCCCGTGTGTTTATTGTAGAGCAGAATCAAGCTTTCAGAGTTTTCTTGGTAAGTCTAACTTGAAAAGGAACTGTTTGACACTGCTGCGTTTCATGTTTTCTTCTTTGTGTCCTCCTATAATATAGATGCCCATTTCCTTCAGTTAAAAATATGACAACTGAAAACTGTATGAGCAAAAGACAAAACTCTACAAATCCAGAGTCAATATGTTGCAATAAAAGTGATACTACTGAGATGTATGAAAAAAAAAATCATTTCTTTGTATCAACATTTAAATTTTCATTTTATTTTTGGTTTAACTGTACCGCAAAATCTGGACCTATCTCAAAATTTTGACCTTTTATCTCAGGATTTTGACTTTTAATCTCAAAATTTCAACTTTTTAACCTCAAAAATTTTACTTTTTTCCTCAAATTTAGTCATTTCATCAAAATTTGATTTTTTTTCCCAAATAATTTTGACTTCATTCCATCAAAATTTTATACTTTCCTTAAAAATTTTGATTTTATTGTCCCATGACTTTGACATTTTGTCTCATTATTTTCCCTTTTTAATCCCAGAAGTTTGACTTTTTATTCAAAAAAATAGAGTTTTTTTTTCTTAGAATTTTGACTAAATATGGGCCAATAATAGTAAAAAAAAAAAAAAAAAAAAAATCATTTTTTTCTTTTTTTCTTTTTGTAATGGTTAAAAGGGCTTCTATACCTAAAGATTATTTATTAAAAAATGTCCAATAATTCATATCAATGTACTTTGGGTATCAGAGGAAACTAGATATGTGATGTTCATCTGGAATTTTTTTGGGGGGAAAGTACATTAAAGTCTTTTATTTTGAAGGGTTTGAGACATTTACAGCATTCCAATAGCTACAAGGCAGCATGTTTATACATATGAACACCTGCTTTTCTGTAATATAGCATTCTCAACTGAATAAAAATGCAAATTAATACAATGAAAGCAATTTAAGAATGAGTGTGAGACTAAATTGCACATATCAGTTGTATGGAGATTACACTTCATGTTTTGTGTTATTTCCCTTGTGATGTTGCTTTAACATGAGATGAATATTAGAAAAAAATACACTTTGAATGAACATGTGCTGTTCAGGAAATGGTTATGCATCTCAAATTAGAGGATTGAGTTTCAGTATGTCATTAAATTCTTATCTTGAAAAAAAAGAAATGCTTCTATTTCTAACTTATAAAAAAGATTTCATTTCAAATCAGGTGGAGTCCAATCCCACCTGCGCACACATCCCCAGCCTATCACCTGAAAGAAACTCTCCATTTGATGGAAGAAGTCATCCATCCCAGCTGCCCGCAAACACACATTCAGTGCTGTGAAACCCATACTTCCCATCTTCCCTTTCTCCAGCCGGTGTTACGTGTGCGTCACTTGGCACGGGCACCTGTTGCAAGAGTAAACCAGAAGGGGAGGCTTCCGGTGAGGCCGCTGACACTGTCAGGTTTCAGGTCCGAGTCCTTTCTGGGGCCTGCCAGGGGGGTGTCAGCTTTATGGACGTGCGCCATGGAGCGACTTCACCCTGGGTTATCTCATGTAAATAAATAAATAAACAAATAAATAGATAGATAGATAGATAGATAGATAGATAGATAGATAGATAGTCCTTGTAAGTGACATTACAGGGCTAATTTACAATTTTGGAAGTAATTCAAAAACGCAGCAGGGGTGTAGCCATACCTTTAGGCGCTTTCTCCTCTTTTCTTCTCCTCTACATCACCCCATCCATCTCCTGTAAAAACACATACAGGGAGGAAAAAATGTGAACCGCATAAGCCTCTGATTGACTGATCTCCCACCTCCTTCTCCCCTTTTCCCTCTTGCAGCCCGTCTGACTGCAGCACTCTTGAATAATAACCCCCTCTCCTCCTCCTCCCCCTCCTCCTTCTTTCCTCTCCTCCTCTCCCTCTCTCTCCCTCCCTCTCTCTCCTCTCTATTTAAAATGCCGCTCACAGGCGCGCTCCCGTGCCCGGTTTTAAGCACACACGCACCCTCTGTCGTTCCCTTTTTCCTACATCTCTCCAAAATCGGACCTCGGGGACGCGCTCAGGTCGCGTCGCGCAAGTCAAAGTCCAATGCGACGATTTGGCAGGTAAAGCGCTTTGTATATATATATATTTTTGTTACACACACATACAAATACACACACAAACACTCTCTCCCCTCCAACCTTTTCATCCGCTTTTCATCTCTCATTCCCATGGAGCTTACAAAGATAGAGAAAATAAAACAGGTGAGAGCCTCTATGTCCTAGAATGATGATAAAAAAACACAGAAGAATCAACACTCACAGCAAAGCAGATCTGTTTCAAGGTCTGCTGTGTTTTTATTTTCCTTTTTTGTCTATGTGACGGACCCCCCTTCTCTCTCTCTCTCTCTCTCTCTCTCTCTCTCTCTCTCTCTCTCTCTCTCCTCCCTCCCTCCCCTTCCCTCTCTCTCTCTCTCTACTCTCTCTGCATTCGCCTCTTTTAGTCGTGTGGGAAGCTCAGTGAATGCGGCTGCAGAAGGAGCCAGCATACTTACGCGCCTGACACGGATACTGCTCTGTCTTTACAGGAAGGGAAGCCTGCTTTCTGAATCGCTAGATTCTCTTCTGGATATTGTTTTGGCTTCAGAAAACCACGTTTCCTCTTCTCAAGTTTATCCGAATTGCATCTTTTTTTTGTGGAGCGGGTATGGGAACGGGAGGAAGCGCGGAGTTTCCAGCGGTACCTCACTTGCACCGCAGCGGACTAAAGGCAGAATAACTGCATTATTCATTTTTACGCACCCGGTTTCTCTTTTCCTGACTTGTCTCTGTGTCTCATTACTGAATTTTTCCGATTTGTATCTCTCCAATAGAGGCTTAGAGATCATCTAAGCCTTTCTTTTTGTCTGTATTTTAACAACTCCACTGGATGGACACTGAAATAAGCATCTCCTCTTCCTTCAAATGCGCTCACCGCTTTAAAAATAACTGTTTCGGACGCTTCACTCTATGGAGAAAACTGTACGCGGAGCCTGATGGGAGCTTTTTGGCTGCTGCCGCCATCTGAAGCATTATCCCGGTGCGCAACTTCGCCTGAAACAAACCAGCATTTATTCATTGGATGGTTGGGGGGTTGCTGAGCCGAGCTGAAGCCAGACGCACAGTGTTAGCCCCCCTCCTCCTCCTCATCTCCTCTTTTCCTCCTCTCCTCTCCAGAGTGCACCCACAACAACGCCAAAATTAAAAGAAAAAAAATGACGGACTTCTTTCACCGCATCACTGACCACCCTGCGCCTGTTTTCACGCCTTGGAGTCGCCGGACGCGCAGTCAAGATCTCTAAAAAAGCTGTCTGCCTCTCCCTCTCCCTTTCCTCTCTCTGCCTGTCTTTCTCTACCCTGCTTTTTTTTTTTTTTCCTCCACTCCTCTTTCTCTCCTGCAAACAAATGAATGCTCTCCCATGGAGGTAGTACAACCACCTTGGGGACCGAACGACCAAAGGGGTGATTTTTCCAAGCAAGAGGAGCCCGTCAGTAAAAGACGCATCGGGTGAAATCGGAGCTCCCCCCTCCCCACCCCTCTCCTCTCTCTCCATCTCCACCGCTCCCCCCCACCCCCCTCCACCTCTCTTCCAGTTTGCCTGGCTCAGGTTGATATACAGTAGCCTGCATGGAGATATAGGAGCTGGAGGAACCTTGTTGCGCCCCCCCTCTAACTGCTTGTCTTTGACTCCAGTTTGGAAGAGTGGTTTGCGCACGTCTCCATCCATGTCTCACCAATGCTGCCCCGCGTCTCCGGAGGGAGCCGCATTCATCACACCCTCAGCTTTGGGTAGGTCCTAATTTATTTAAATCCTCTCATTGTTCATTTTTCATTACCTCTGTGCTTTTCATTTTCATATTTTGAAATCAGAGAGTCATCTTTTGCTGCATGTATTTGGTGTGTGTGTTACAAAAAATAAGGTTCTGAGTCAAAAATGCGTGCAGCTCAAACCCTCTCAATATGTCAGAGATGGGCACAGTCCCAAGTCTTCATCTTCCTCTTGCTCTCTCAGTTGCTCTCCTAAATAACCTGAGTGTGCAGCTCAGCATTGATGCAGCCACTAGCTCCAAATGAAAAAAAAAAAAAAAAAGAAAGAGAGAGAGAGGGAGAGAGCTGGAGCCGTTTGACTTTGATTATGTTAAATATGCTGGAAGAACATAGATGCTGCTCGTTGTCTTGGACATTTTCCATCATGATGCTTAATGTTAGAGATGTCAGAATGAGATGCAGAGACGTGAAGCAGATCAAGGCTTAAATAATATTGAGGACAATCGGTTCTTTCTCTGCAATTTCACAAGATCTGCATCTCTTTGTCTGAGATTGAGTCATTTTTTTAGTATCAGAAGTGTTCAAAAAGACTCAAATAGAAAGATTTGTATTTGCATTTTCATACCCACATTTGCATATTTACAGTTGAGGATAGAACTGAGAGTCTGGAGGGTTTTCTGTGATTCAAGAGGAGAAAAATTGAGATGTAACATTTTGGTATCATGACTGTTGAATACATTTTTTGACGTTTTGTTTCCCATGTGTGTGTGTGTGTGTGTGTGTGGGCTCGTTTGCACATTTCTTTGCCTGTGTGCGCGAATGCTGCTGCATGCAACTTTTTTTTTTTCCCCCTATCTCCAAAGGTTACTGAATGGTTTTCTGGGGGAGGATTTCTAAACGGCGAGATGCTGCTCGTATTCCTGCTGGCAGCCTTTTCTTCCATCTCGGGCTCCCTCTCCTCCTCCCTCTCCTCCCCCTCCTCCTCCTCCATGTCGGACGGACCCCAGATGGTCGACCCGTCCGCCTCGGATTTGATGGCCGAGACCTGCAGCGCCTGCTCCTGCATGTCCGTGGAAAACGTGCTGTACGTCAACTGCGAGAAGATCACCGTCTATCGGCCCACGCAGCTCATCCCGCCGGCCTCGTCGCTCTACCACCTGAACTTTCAGAACAACTACTTAATAATCCTCTACCCAAACTCGTTCCTCAACTTCACCCACGCTGTGTCACTGCAGCTGGGAAACAACAAACTGCAGAACATAGAAGGTGGAGCGTTCATGGGGATGAGTGCTCTCAAACAGCTGCACCTGAACAATAATGAGCTGAAGGTGCTGAGAGCTGACACTTTCCTTGGGATTGAAAACTTGGAATACCTCCAGGCTGACTACAACTTGATAAAATACATCGAAAAGGGAGCATTTAATAAACTGCACAAACTAAAAGTGCTCATCCTGAATGATAATCTCATACAGGCTCTTCCTGACAACATATTTCGCTTCGCCTCTCTCACACACCTGGACATACGAGGGAACAGGATCCAGAAGCTGCCATATTTGGGAGTTCTGGAGCACATTGGGCGGATTGTGGAGTTGCAGCTGGATGACAACCCCTGGAATTGTACCTGTGACTTAGCACCTCTTAAGGCATGGCTTGAAAACATGCCGTATAATATTTTTATTGGCGAGGCCATATGTGAAACACCCAGTGACTTGTATGGGAGGCTCCTCAAAGAAACCAACAAACAGGAGCTTTGTCCTCTGGGGACAGGAAGTGACTTTGATGTACGGATGCCGCCTGTACCGCCTGATAACGGACAGTCGCCCTCCAAAATGTCCCCAACCACAGTGGCTCCTTTAGCTACAAAATCTCCAAAAACCACTGACTCATCCAAGATTTACGGTAACGGAATCGTGGCTGGTTTACCCCCCTTTGGAAGAAATAGTCAGATTGTTTCTTTTCAGACACGGACCCCTCCTTTACTGTGTCCACAGCCCTGCAGCTGTAAAGCCCACCCCTCTGACTTTGGCATCAGTGTCAGCTGTCAGGAGAGGAACATTAAGAATTTAGCTGATCTCATCCCCAAACCCCCAAATGCCAAGAAACTTCACCTGAGTGGGAATTACATCCGTGACATAAGCCCAGCTGATTTCCAGGGCTTCGAAGGTTTAGATCTGCTTCATCTTGGTAGTAATCAGATCGTTACGGTGCAGAAAGGCGTCTTTTCCAACCTCACTAACCTGAGGAGACTGTACCTGAATGGGAACCAGCTGGAACAGCTGCACCCAGAGATGTTTCTGGGCCTCACAAATCTGCAGTATCTTTATTTGGAATACAATGCCATTAAAGAAATCCTGGCAGGCACATTTGACTCCATGCCAAACCTTCAACTTCTATATCTGAACAATAACGTTCTGCGGAGTCTCCCTGCTTACGTGTTTGCGGGTGTGTCTTTAGCCAGACTGAATCTGAAAAACAATCACTTCATGACCCTGCCGGTGAGCGGTGTCCTGGACCAGCTGCGATCGTTGACCCAAATAGACCTGGAGGGGAACCCCTGGGAGTGTTCCTGCGATCTCGTGGCCCTCAAACTCTGGCTGGAGAAGCTTAGCGATGGAGTGGCTGCCAAAGAGGTGAAATGTGCATCCCCAGTGCAGTTCTCCAACATCGAGCTGCGCCACCTGAAAAATGAGATTCTGTGTCCCAAACTGGTTGCACGACCACCGTTTATTCACACCAGCGCCACCCCTGTTTTGACCTCGGTGTCGCCTGCTGGAGTAGGGAAAGCACCACCAGGAGGGCCCGTGCCTCTTTCTATTATGATCCTCAGCATTCTCGTAGTGCTCATCCTCACTGTGTTTGTGGCCTTTTGCCTTCTAGTCTTCGTCCTGAGGAGGAATAAAAAACCAGTGGGCAGGCAGGAGGGGCTTGGCAACCAGGAGTGTGGCTCTATGTCTTTACAGCTCCGCAGACACGGACACAAATCTGGCAAAAAGAGTTCCATCCCAGGAGACGACCTGGGCGGGGAGGCGTTCATCCCCCAGACCATCGAGCACATCGGCAAGAGCCACACCTGTGGGATCGGCCGCTCCTCGGACATGGACGCTGGGTTCAAATTCGCCGACTCCCAGAAGCAGAAGATCATCCTCCGGAACAGCGCCGACAAGGATAAAGACTCGCTTTCCACTCTGGAGCGCAACAAGCGTCTGAGCACCATCGATGAACTGGAGGAGTTCCTTCCTCATCGAGAGCCCAGCATGTTCATCCAGAACTTCCTGGAAGGCAAAAGAGATTTCAACAGTATAGGAATGGGCGGTTACGAGATCCGCTACCCGGAGAAAACGCTGGATAAAAAGATGAAGAAATCCTCGCTGATAGGTGGGAACCACAGTAAGATCGTGGTGGAGCAGAGAAAAAGTGAGTATTATGAGCTCAAAGCAAAGCTCCAAGGAACGCCTGATTACCTGCAGGTGCTCGAGGAGCAGACTGCACTGAGTAAAATGTAGGATTCCTGTGTTAGTGCATTGATCACACTACATATACGACCAGAGAGTCAGACAGACGGCCACACTCATCTACCTTTGTTTGAGTTTCCTACACACACACACACACACACCCTTCTATACAGCAAGATCTCCTGCTTTCTGTCTCCATTCTCTGCAGCTACACACACACACACACTCCCACACACACAGCAAAAAAAAGTGCCTTCTGGAAACCCTTAATGACCAATGCAGAGACGGACAAAATGGCTCCACAGAACAAATGCTATAACTAGAATCAGCGTGGATCTATTTCAAAGTAAAGACCCTTTTCTGGATTATCAATGCCACATGTATGAATCCTACATACGTACCATAGGGCACCCTTAAAGCAACCAGACAGTCACAGTGTTTCTGCTGCTATTGAAATTGGTACTTATCTACTGATTTTTGTTTGTTCTTGTTGTTCCTTTTCCAATTTCTTTTCGTTTTTTTATTCGTTTCAACCAAATCAAGGGTCATGAGGACAGTGCTTGAGAGTCCATCTTCAGTCCTCTTTTAGTAAAAGAGGGTGGAAAAAGAAACAGGAGGGCTCATTGGTTGTTGTTTTTTTTTGCTTTGGAGAGTATCATGAATCTCGGATGAGCTTAACAGAGCTGGTGACTCAATGGATGCTACTTTGCTTTTTTGTTTTTTTTTTAATTTTGACATTTTTGTTAAAACAGGAGAGGATATCTGTTTGTTCTTGGGGATACTTTCAGGATTCCAAACGCAGACTCTTTGCCATCTTGGATTACGCACCAGTAGCAGTGCACCTGCTCTTTGCTGGGGGAGGCTCTAGCTTTTTGGAAAGCACTGCAGAACTGTTTTTTTTTTTTTTTTTTTCTTTCGTGGAATGATTTCATGACTTGTTCTCTTTGTGTAAAGAGCCATGTTAAATATAGTGTCTTCTGAATGGAGTTGTGTTCCTCTTCGAAATTGCTACTTACAGTAACTGTATGTTTTGGGTGAAATCTAACGGCACATACTCTGTCAGAGGACATTGTTTCTGAAAAATGAAAAACCCAAGGATATCAAAATCTACAAAGCTGCTTGCTATGTAAGCGTAACATGGAATATATTTTGTAAGTCTTACATTATTTGTATCTGTGGGACTGGTTTGTAAATTACAAGGAAGGACAAACACCTACTCACACACACACTCACACATGCACACACACACATACACACAAATACTGTACGACGGAGCATCATCATCAAGAGACTACACCAGAAATGTCAAACAGATCAATCAGTGATTCAACTCCCTTTGTCAGCTCTCAATTCGTAGTACAAAAAAATTTAACAAACATAGTTAATTTATTTTTCTATGCAGGATTATTTAAAGAGTTATTGGTATTATTTAAAAAGAATAATACACACAGAGTGGAAAGGACTTGATTGAACGATGCATCAGAGCTTATTCAGGCACCCAGGAGTGACTGTGGAGTGGATTTAAGGGTTTTCTGTTTCACTCAGTTTTTTCTGAAGAACTCGACCCGCTCGACGAGGGGTTGTGAAATGTGATCTGTGATGTTTCCTTTTTATTGTGTCGCACGACAAAAGTTGAGGCCTGATAGAGTTTGTGAAGTTTCGAGCAGTTTCCTTATTCTTATATCTCCCACAGTATCTTGTAAAAGGTTTCTTATTAACATTATGCAACCAAAATAAATGTGCATTAAACTCGATGTGGTTCCAGCATTGTTGGGACGGGGGGATGTGGGGTCGGCGAGGAGGTTGTCTGTGGGACGAGGTCAAGCTTGCTAATTGAAGCTCTAAATTGTTAGACTCGGGCAGAATCATATCATCAAACATCATGTGCAATATTAGTAAAAATGCTCAGTCATGATGGCTTGGAATAATTTTATTTATTTAGTTTGAGGTTATATTGTCAAGGCAGGTACTATTTCGAAATTCTTTTATCAACCTAACTCTATCTGGTCCTTTTTTTTTTTTTTTGAAAGTATTGTTACGTTCAAACTATGAGTGTTTATTGACATTACAACTGAATAGAATGTATCTTGGAAAGTATAATAAATACAATTTTTTATCGGTCATAAATCTCCTGTATATTGGTTAATTTTTCTTGTATAATCATGTTGAAATTAAGGTATTAAAATCAGCACCTATTTGCACTGTGTCCCCCCATTTCTTTTAGCTACGCTCCTCTCGGCTTCTGAACGGTGCTTCAAACCAAGAATTCCCAAAGTTTGTGTCTGGACCCATGAGTGGGTCACCAAATTAGTCTTTTGAAATGTTTGCACTACATTTAATGTGACTTTTCTACCTGTAATACACATTTGTGCCACATGGGGGAGCTCTGCTTTAGTCACACTTGCGCTCTCCTTCGTATTTAAGCAAAAATAAGGCTCCGCCACCAGAGATAAAGTCACAACCATTGACCGAAGGCAAAAAAAAAAAAAAAAAATTTGCTGTTCCGGACTAGTTGACTGTTAAAACAAATGAAGACCAGAGTGAGTCCAGCACAAACGCTATCCACACTAGCATTCGCATTCGGCTCAACCACATAGAAATACGAAGTGGGGTTCTCCACGTAGCTATACAAAATTACAGACAAATAACAGACAGAGACTGGACGCTGTGTTGGATATGTATGTTACTCTCTTGTCTTGTACAACAGTCTTGGATACAATTCTGTAAATCAAGTAGGCTCACCTGTAACTCTAAAAATGTAACCCAAACTAAAAAAAAAAGGAAAAAAAATTGCACCTCACAATAACATATTTGAAATGAGCCTGAAAATATAGATATATTTGATATAAATGTCATCGAAAATAGGCCAAAATGAATTTGATGTGGAATAGACCTGATGTTGAATCAACTTTTTGCTCTTTATTGTTTGATATTTTGCTGAATGAGCTGAATTTATTCACATTAATGAGACAAAATGTTGTTTTACATATAAGTGAATGTTTGTATTTCCTTCGGATTGTGGCAAAAGCCAATTTGTCATCCCCAGTGAATGGGTGCTTTGTTTTGTGATTGTTGAGTTTTAAAGTCAGGTGCGCTTAAAATTGCGTTCATAGTTTTGGTGAAGGCTCAAAATCAAATCAGGTGATTATGCATAATGCACTCATTCTATTCATTAAATGTATTTTCAAAGTGTCAAAGTGTCTAACAAAAACATGCACACCTATACGTCAGACGTTTTTTGTAGATTGGGTTGCCATGGCTTGTAACTCCAAAAAAGTGGGTCATAAGAAAAAAAACGTTTGGGAAACACTGTCTGAGAAAACTCTGAACCGCTAAGTCCTCCGTGCCCTGCTTTGAGTTTTTCAAGGAACGAGTTGGGTTGTGTGACTGCCTGGTTTCTGGACAGTCTCCATCTGAAGTGACAGAATGTTGTACTTGTTTTGTACATGTTCAAACACAGGCCGCCCTTCAAGCATTAGACGTGTTTGCTCAGCTGCTTAGTTTGAGGAAACTGGCCGTGCAAACTGCTGTGTGTTGCACTTAAGACGTTGAAACCCCCTTTTTGTGGCCTTGTCACAGACTTAAGAGATATCTCTCTGGTGTTCCAACAAATTTATCCGATTTATGAAGCCAAAAATGATAATTCTGCCAAATTTCTGATGGAAAATCTAACACAAGAAGCTTGAAATCATCACTTAGATGGTTGAGGTATCACTTTGTTTTATTTTGTTTTAGCTGTGAGGGATGTATCATTCGGAGTTTATGCCTTTTAATCAATTCACATCATTCATATTTGATGCCTTTTTCCTCCCCTGTCTCTTTTCTGAGGTGTTTCATGTCCAAACACCTCACACCTGCTCTTCCTCTTTAAGCATCTGAAGCATCTCTGGCACTCATCTCCTGCAGGTATCATCCCTCCATCTGTTCTTCCGAGTCCATCAAACATTCATACCCATTTCCATTTTTAGGGTTAAAAAATTCAGATTTCCCTTTTCTCCGTGTTAATCCAACCTATTGGGGCTTTTGGGAAACCGAGTAGCAGAAAGTATGACTCATCCAGACGCCTGAGAATTGTCCTCATTAATTATTAAAAGCCTTGGCAGTTATGAACTAAAAAAAGGGATGTGATGTGAGGGGGAAAAGAATCTGATACGTCCACCCCCTTCCAAACTCTACCTCCCTACTGCCTTCACCGTTTCCCCTCTCTCTTTTCCAATCCTGTCGTACTCTATCAAGGATAAGAAATCATTTGGATACTTAAATAAAAGACTCAAATTGGCAGCAGAGACGCTTTTTCAGCCCAATGTTTTGCTGCAGTGACTTGGCGCCCGGGCAAGGTTTGTTCCTTGAAGCTTCAGGGGTCCTTGAGGGCTTACATTAGCAAAGCAACAGATCATAGAAATACTTTATTCTCACTCTAATGTAACCCACCAGACACTGGTTTAATGAAAAATGTACCAGCAGCCTGATGGTTGTTTCCCTCTCTTCTCCCTGTGGTTCTTATCTCACCTGCTGCAGAAACACGAGTGCAAGTCTGTGCTGACTCCAAACTGTAAAATTATCTTATGTGATGGGGTTTACGGTGAAAAACACTTCCACTTTGTGTGAAACTGCATCAGAAAGTGTTTGAAAGCCCTGCTGGAGTTGAAAAAGGTGCATGTATGATTCACAGAATCGGCCACAAGGGGCGCTGTGAGCTAAGAGCACAGCACAGTGTCCAATGGAGTAACTGAGCTGCAGGAGGGTGACTGATTTTTAGCTCAAAAAGAAAATAAAAACTGCAAAACTATAAACTTTTCATCCATTCTTTTTGAAGCTTTGTCTCAACTTTGCTCCTTTGCTTGTAAATCTAACAGAAAAGGACATTTCAGAGTCTGCATAACAGATTTTTGATGATGATGAAAATAGAAGTAAGAGAGAAGTATTCACAAACTGATCAAAGAAAGAGAAAAAAGGACAGAGAACTTTTCTTTTTGTTACATCATGCACAGTTTTGTGATGTTTTCTGGTGTGGATCCCCTGTGGTGCTGTTAAAATGCCTGAAAGTCACATATCAAAGATGTAATGTGACCACATACAGCCTCAGGCACAGTTTTGTTTTGTTTTTTTTGCCTCCGTTGGGTGTTTTTATTTGCAATAATTCAAGAATTGTGGGTTTTGTTCAAACACTGTTGTCCAGGTTTCAGTCTTTTGTCTGTTTGAAGGTATTTTGGATTTTTTTTTTTTCTCTTACAATTTCTTAAGAAGTCCAACAATAGATGTGAGCAATTCAAGGTAGCTTTATTGTCAATTCTGCAATATGGATAACACATAGAGATGATTAAAATGACAATACTAAAGGGTCCACGGTACTACAGTTAACATTTAGTATAAATAATAAACATTATCTAAGAGTTTACAGAATAAAAGTTTAGAATTGAAAGTAAAAATATCAAAAGACAGAAACATTTGTGCAAAAAGTGCAAGTACAGTAGTCTGCTTGCACAATAGCAAGAACAAAAATAAAAGCTCATATCACTCAAATGATCAAAAGAACGGTCAGAATTTTAACCCAACAGTTATAAATCAACATATTACTGCTGATCAGTCGATGCTTTCAAATCTTGGAGGTCTTAAAACTTTAATTTCCTCAGCAGCACTTGAACACAGCGTGGTACTTCCAGGGGAACAGTAAAACTTCTCTGCTATTAAAAATGCACTTTTTGAAATTGGACCATCAGCCCTAAAACTTTTCATGTGTTGCTGCTTACACAGACAGATGGAGCCTGTTGAACAGCACTTGATAAAATGTATGAAACTGTAACTTCAGTGAGCCCCACATGATTATGGGAATACACTCATAGGATGATACAGAAACGGACAAAAATGAACATAAAAAACATCCAATACATGCAATTGTATGTGTTTGTTACTTGAAAACAGATCAACCATTTTCTGTTTGCATGATTTTCTTTAACTTTTAAATAATTTGTTGGTTTCTGTCTGTACAGTAATGAATGACATTTGCAGTTCTTTAAGTTTTTGATTTTGGAAGTCATTAGGGATCACTTATGTAACCAACAGCCTCTAATGTCTCTGTCACTTTCTGTTCATGTAAAATCCACATCACATTCAGGGAAAGGTTTCTTTTCTTTGAACTGTCATCATCTTCATTTAATGTCAAGTCTTCATTAAGCCCCAAATATTTGATTTGCTATAAAGAACGAGAGTGATGGATCTATTTTATTTATTTATTTACTAACTTAATTACTAACTCACTTACTTACTTACTTACATACTTATTTACTTATTTAATGGGTCATCTCTTTTGTTGTCCTTGAGTCAATTTGACCAGATGTCAAAAGTTATTTTGCTATAACTTTGGTTTTCTTCCATAGAATCAATCGAAAATTACATGTACAATAAAATGTAAAATTAGTTATGACTATTTTTATTATGTTATGTATACTTTATATAAATTTATAGCATCTTCTTGCCATTAAGGAAATTTAAATGATTTCAAAACAGTACCCAGCCTTCAGTTTGACATACTGTGATATTACATGATAATAACCTTGATGCACAAAAAAATATCAGATTTTTTTCTTTACCTACTCCAAGAGTTATACTTTTATGTAAATAAAGTCTATCATACCATATATAACATAAGTAATTACTAAATATATGTGAATATGTTGGAAACAGTTTCACAAAAATGGAGAAAAAAAAATTTGAAAGGAAATTTTTCCCCTTGTACTTTATAAACAGTCAGATCAGACCGTGCAGAGTAAATCTGAAGACAACAGGAGAGTAAATAGGAACTTACTTTTATTCGATTTCAAAATAAGTGTATTTCCTTGTTGCCATTCTAATACGACTAATTTATCTGTCAAACCTGAACAGAGGTGTTGAAGTAAGAAAGTGTCAAAATACTTTTATCTGTGTCAGTTTGTGGGTTATCTGAAGTGAAGAAGGAAGAGTTAAGAATGCATCTTGAACGAAGGGAACAGTGCTTTTACTTTTACATTTCATGCCAAAATAACCTACTCAGAAGTTTCATAACCTCTGTACAGCAGCAGGGTTAACAGAACAGTCTGCTTTGTTCTTATGTGTGATGTAAAGTGCCTGGTTGCTGATTATGATTAGCTGCTGTACAACATATGATTAGTAATCATATTTCCAGCATGTTTCAGAAAGGTTGAGTAAGGCTTCCTCTGAGGGTTTTAATGCTGTTTTTTAATTTACTTTATGTTGAAACTATTCTCTGGCTCTGTGCTGCTGTTTGTGCGTCTGTGTTTTTTGCCTTAATTACGTTGTCATTTCCTGTATGACATATTATTAAGCTGTGGGGGAACATTTGCAGCAGCGGTGGTCTGCTGCGTGCCAAAAACGTGCTCAGGAATGGTACCGGAGCATTTCTGGCATCCTCTGTGGCCAGGCGGCCATTTGAGGAAGGATGAAAGGGGAAGGCATCTCCCTGGTTACCGCAAATTACTCAATGCATCCCCAATGAGAGGGAAACAATGGCTCCCCTCCCCACCGGCTGCCGCACAAAACCTGGACAAATCCAGCACTGCTGCTCCGTTGTGGCTCTTTGGCAGCTAATTCACACCTTTCAGTGACATTTGTAAATGCAGATTAACGACTATTCTGTCACCTGTCAGCTCAGGCCGTCACAGCCTGAGGGGTCAGCTCCTCATGAGGGATAAAAAGCAGTCATGCTACACATTGTGCAAACACTGTGCGGCATTAAAGAAGTCACAGAAGGTCTTTAATAAGGAAGCAGCAAAGTGTGTCAGCTCATGTTAGTGTCCTTTTCTTCTTCTCCTGACTCTCCTGGCTGCTGTGTATTAAAGGACAGCTCTCCAGTAGAATTTAAAAGCCCCTTCAGGGCCATGCCATTAAATTAACTTCATTTCTCATTCAATCTTGCCCAGTGAATATCTTCTTTTTTTTTTCATTCTGCACCAGCATGTCCTAAAAGGATAATGAGTTTTTTCACCAGAATGTGATATCCACCTTCAAATAAAGAAAAAAAAAGTGACACCTGCTCTCACAAAATAATTGAGGGAACCAAAGTTAAAGTCAGTTTTCAATTATGTCACTAAGACCTGCCTGCGAGGATTAAACACAAACTTCGATTGTGTCTTTACTTTTTTATGGTGAATGTCAAAAAGAGTGGGTTATCAGAAGCTAGTTTCCTTCAGGATACAGACATTTTATTCTTTGTTACTGCCCAAATGACTTCACTTAAAAGCTGTTTATGGTTCTCTAACTGAAATCTCATAATTACAGAATCACGGTTTTATTATATGAAGTTACAGAACGTACTTTGTTAACAGGTTTTATGTATAATGGTAACTATTTCATCACTAAAATAAGGACTTTTCAAACCTTCTCTGCACTCAGTGTTGCCAGATTGGGCTTCTTTTGGATATGTTTGGCAGAAAAAAATAGCACTGGAATCAGAAAGTAAGAATCAGAATCAGAAAAGCATTTATTCACAGAGTCTCTTTAAAAAGAATACAATGAATCTGACTCTGGTTTTAACTGTGCTCTGCTCTCTCTCTCTTCAAGCATGTTTGAATCAACATGGATATCAAATAAGTAATTTTAAAAAAAGAAAGTTCTGGGGGTTGATTAAAAAAATCCAATTTGGGCTCTCTATAATGACATTTGGATTTTTTTAAAAATATTCTGGAGAAAATCTGGAGAAATATTTGCCATTGTGAGGCAAAACTATAAGAACGTACACATTTCAATAAACGGTTGGGTCCTTGCATTCATTAGTTAGCATTAGTTTTTGTTTTTTGAACGGAGGGAATCTAGTGAACTTGAAATCAGTCGGAAATGGTCATTGGTTAATCAAATGTTAATGTTATTAGCCAGGGGTGGATATCAGCCACTTCCAAACCTCCCCTGCAATTGTTGGCCGATTTGATTCTTTGCGTATTAGCTTGTTTATCTGACTGTTCATAGTTTCTCATGTTCAGCATTATTCCGTTCAAGTAAACCAGAATCAGAATTCTTTATTGATCCACTAGGGGAAATTGCTTCTTTAGTATATGGCTACTCCCATTCAGAAAGTGTTAGATTATAAGAAAGTACAAGTATAAGCATTTGTGTTTTACCCACAATTGAAATCTAAGCATAAAAATATAAAATAAAATATAGAATAGAACAGTAATTGTGTACAGTCTACCTAAAATGTGTGGTATATACATTAAAAGGAAAAGGAAGTTGATTTAACGTACATGGGTAAGATCACTGTATTTTTATACTTACTGTGTGTGACTGACTTCATAGTTGATAGTTGCACATCAGGGAGCCTGTTTGTGTTACCCCTTTTCCCCCCTCTTTATTTAGTACACTTCTGTGCTTCTTTATTACACATGTAATAGCTTTCTGGTTTTAACATGAGTTTGTAGAGAGGTTGACATTTGGGCTGGTTTTTACTGAGTCAGGTAGGTTTTGTGTTGTGTTTGGGCTGGAAACTGACTGCCAGATCTGGCAACCCTTTCTGCGCCACAACTGTAAAAAAGAAGCCCCAATTTTTTTTTTCACACTATGACTCATAGTAACAAATTGATGAAAGATAATACTTGACAAATTTCTAGGATAAAACTCTGAAATATCACGTTAAAAATCAGCACATCATAATGATAAACATGTTTCAGTCTTAACTTTTTAAATAAATAAATAAAGTAGCTGATCTGATGGCCTTAGAGTTGAGTCAGTTTACAGCAACAATCAACTTGCGGTGTCTGTCTTGTAGCTAGCTAAGTAAGATATCAGCTGATTTGCTTTGAAAAATACATTTTGCAAAGAAGGTCTCCACTTCTGATGACTTTTGAATGAGAAACCATTTTACTGTTGCTTTAGATTTCCAGTAAGCTGTTGTTTAGTCTCCGCTTGACCCCTCAAACATCGGATATTTGAGAGTGTTTTCTTTAGAAACTTGCAAAGTTTTCGAAAAATCATTTTTTGAATTGGTAACTTAAAGGTATTGCCTGAATAACTTGGAGAAAAAACAAAATTGTAACCTCACAAAAGGATATTTGCCGAAGTGAAGCTGAATGAATACTTCCAGGATGTTTACAAAGTTTCAAAGCCTGTGCACTGGTTTCAGGTTTAGGTTTCAGTCTAGTTATGCTATCAACACACTTCAAATGATGCAACACGTATGTACATTCACTAAAAGAAGTTCTTGAAGAAGTCAACATGAATTATTTGCTTTAAACAGGAAGGAGTGTTTTTTTTTCTCGTCACCTGTCTGCAACGAGTCATCATAACAACAGGTCAGAGAAGAGGATGTTTGCCAAGTTCAACCACTAACTCAGCTGCTGCTCTTGACAACCAGGAAGAGAGACAGAGCGCTAGGAGCTGCTCATTGATACTGAGTAAATAAATTATGTGTACAAATGATAAACTTAGAAAAGGAGGCTTAGATCACGAGGAGTCTCTTACCCACAAGGGGAGTGAGTCAGCTCAGCCTCTTTATTGAAGCACCAGCCTCAGAGTGGACAGAAATTAGACTGTAGACAGAGCCAGTTCTACCACATAGTTAGGGTAATTAAACTTATGACTTTGCCGTGAGAAGTTCACTGTGCAGTTGATGAATTTACACACCCTGGCAGAAATTATGAATTCTTGGCCATTTTTCAAAGAATATGAATGATAACACAAAACTTTCTCTTTCACTCATAGTTAGAGGTTGGGTGAAGCCATTTACTAACAAAAAAACAGTCTTTACTCTTTTTAAACCGAATGATAACAGAAACTACAGAAATGATCCCAATCAAAAGTTTACATGCTTTGATGATTTTGGCCCGATAACATGCACACAAGTTAACACAAATGGGTTTGAATGTCTACTAAAGATAACCATCCTCACCTGTGATTAGCTTGTAATCATTGTGTGTGTATAAAAGGTCAGTGAGATTCTAAGCTCCTGATGGACCCTTGCATCTTTCATCCAGTGTTGCACTGACAGATAATGAAAACCCAGAATTCAGTGTTTCCTTAAATAAGAATATATCATAAGTAAATATGAAATTTTAAACAGAAATGTAAGATTTCAAAGATTATGCTCATTTCTATGAACTCAATACCAATTTTGCTATGCATAAAGCTGCTTTTGCCTTTCATGTTAGTCTCTTTTCACTCTTTTTCACCACTTGTGCGCCATTTTCTGCTTCTTTCTGATCAATTTTCAAGTTTTTTTTCCAATTTTCTTGCCAATTTTTCTTGCTATATGACCATTTTTGCCACCTCAAACTTATTGGTATTTCTACTTCGTGCTGATTTCGCCACTCCTCATCACTTAGATTGTTTCTTCTGCAAAGGTTTTCTTTTTGCTTTTTTGTTTTTGTTTTGTTTTTTGACAATTTGGCTCTTTGTTTGAACAAGGTTAAGTAACACTGGTGTAGAGCATAAAAACTGTCCTGCCAAAAAATACAAAAATAAAAAAAAATGGGTATTCTGACACATTTCTGGTTAAAGAAACATTGCACTGTCTGCGACAAGACAATTGCAGCAGGTCATATTCCAATTAAATTGAATTTGAAACAAATTGCCAAGCCCTAATATGAACACATCAGCAGTGATGGACACAGTTTCTTACTCATATGATACAAAAGAGGAGAAAGTTGTCTGAGGCTGAGTGGAGACTTGCTTGAAATCAGCTGAATCATGTGACACAAGTGACCCTCCACCCCTGCAGCTGTGTTTAGCCTAGCTTCCTTGCTGTCTTCCTGAGGTTTGTGTTGAAATCTCTTAATTTAGCTCATACTGATCTTAGCACCACAGAAGAAAATAAAAATCCACATATTAAATATCAATATGCAGGGATTGGGGGTTGAAGAAATTTAAAGCCTATAATGAATAGATCAGAGGCTTTGGGGTAATCAATAAAGAGTCTTTATGCTCACGGGCTCATTGATGAGTCTACAGCTAATGGTGGAAATGTGTTCTTTGAAATAAAGTGTTACTAATGGGTCGCATTGTATGATTGTATGGTCGCATGCTGGTAGGAGGTGTAACAAATGATTGTGTTCAGGGCGAGACTGGGCGTTATCAGCGCGGCTCATAAAACAGATCCATCACACGGGAAGGCTGACAGTGATAATGGCTGAGAAGTTAACCTCACAGCGCCCATTCCAGGGTTAAGCTTCAGGTTAACTTTTAATCTCCAAGAAGCATAAATTGAGCATGCTCACTCCTACTCCTGGCGCTTTGGCCGTGCCAGAATGTATGAATCTCACTCCCTATAACACGTCAACATTAACCTCAAAGCTGCTACACACCCACAGCCCACCCACACGTGTGTTTTCGCTTATGGTGCCTTATTAGAGCTCAGATCTACACTGTGTTCATGCAAAGCTGTGTGTGATTGACATCTCATTTAATTTTATTGAAACAACATTTTAATTTTGCAAAGTTTGAAAGGTGAAAACAACTTCATTAAATATGCACAGTTCAATTAAATGTTCCAGGAAGTGACCTGTTGGATGTAAACACAGTTAATAACCGCTTTACTTTTCCTGTTGTGAGAGCAGAAGTGTCTGCCGTAAAAAAAAAATGTGTTGCACATTCTGCAGAGTATTTACACCTCTACTGTTTTATCACTTCAACTGATGTGCAAGAAATGAATCTGTTACACTTTTGTGGGAAAAACACAACTTGGTTTAAAACTGTGTGTGACTTCAGGCAGCTTTTGCCAACAAATCTTCCAAAACTTACAACTAATTCCTCCCCCAACAGTTTTGTAGTCATTTTGAGTTTTTCTGACATGTTCTTGGAGCTGTTTCACAGTCGTCCTCCATTTTCAATGAGCGGCCAAAAGCACCCCAACAGCACAACTCAATTTTGTGAAAACAGTTATGATTTCATTCATGTGCATCAGGGCTTCCCAAACTTTTTAGCCCACAACACCCAAAAGAAACTCCAGATAAAACAGAAAAAATAAATAAATAGAGCCTATGACTCTTAATTTAGCTGATCTGTATAAAAGAAGACTAATTATGTGCGCATATTACTGCCATCAATACCCTAGTTTAGTCACCTCAGGGATTGTGCAACAACAAAGAAATGTTGAAAAATAATATTTTTTTGCATGTTTTATGCACAATTTTACTCATACTTTTATTCAAATTTTGACAACTATGAAATATTTCTTCAATCTTTAATCACCAACCTTTGAAGTGGAGACTTCAGGGGACGGATTTAAGTTGTTTTTGTGGTGGCAGGAGGTTTCTTTGTCCTCTGTGGTAGCAACTTCGCAAGACTTTAATTGTCTTCTTTTTCCATCCGTAGGAATGAAAAAACTCTAATTTGAATATTTGTGTGAATTGAGAGATTGAGGTAAAAGTGAGACAGTGACATGATTAGAAACACAAGATGGTCAATTCTGTAGGGAAACCCTTCGGTTGTGATCTTCGTGGGAAGGCATTCAAACTGAAATATTGAGGTTTTGATTTTGTTCATTTGAAAAGAAAAGAATGAAGAAAGTTTAAGTTTAAGATTTTATGAAAACACAGGGATGGGTGTTCATGTCATGCCAAATTCATAAATGCACCAATGATCTAACAAAAAAATTAAATAAACAGACGAGTAAACAGTAAAATCATGACACCATGAATACAACGTTAAGGTCTCTTCTGTTTTTCCATTCTGTATTTTTAAAAATAATTTCTTTGAAGATTTGTTTGAGCTGTGGAAGCTAATGTAGGTTTTCATTTATGTTCCATAGATGTACATCTTTAGTCCAGACACAGTACAGTGTCATACTATTATTTCTCACCACTGGTTTCTTTAACATATTCAGAACACTGCTCTGAGACTGTGATGAATTTCTCATCTCTGCCTCTCAGACCCATGATACGTCATTTTCTAGAACTTTTATCTATTAGCCTTGTTCAGAAACACTTCCCGTGTCTTTTTTTGGTGATATCACAACTCAAAACTCATTTGAGTGGAAAAAAAACCACTCATTATGTAAAACTAGTAAATAACTCATAACTCTAAAAACACAACTTCCTGTACAAAGTTAAGTTTAATCTTCATAAGTATTAGATCTTACTGATCCCAAATAGAAAGATGGAAAAAATGCACACTAGACAAATGCTTGGTTCTTAAGAGGTAAAAAAAAAAAGAAAAAGAAAAAAGAAAAGTTACTGGATGCTGTTGCTGATTTTTGACTCTAAACATAATTGTTCTGAAGTTGACCACATCCTTAAATTTCAGATTGGATTTGTAGGAGATAAGAAGCATTAAATACATGAGAGTCCAGAAAGGAATACTTCTAGAGCTCAGAGGATGGGGAGCTCCTCCTACAGAAAGAACATCTCATGTCTCCGTTACATCTGTCCTTGTGGATTCTGTTCGAGGTGTGTGTCTGTGATGTCAGTGTGTGCAAAATGAGCCAACACTAGACAGATTTTTGGAGTCCTGACATGTATGAGATGTGCATTGGCCTTTGGTATTTAATGTTTATGTCATTTTTGTCATTGTTAACAAAGACATTTAAAGGCTAATTGAAGAAAATTAGATGTTAAAGTAGTAGAGTGAATATCTGGAACTTGAAAATGAAGGTAACAGTTAAGCTACTAACTTGGTTTGACTAGCTAATGTGCAAAATTTACATTGGAAATCATGTTTCTATGCGTTGATTTTATTTATTTTGCTTTGTTTTTGCATGGTAAGGATGAAATGTTGATGTCAGGACAATGTACCAGAGTAAAGCATTTCATAAATACTTGAGCAGAGTACCACTGACTTTAAATTCTACTTTCCTCAAGTAGCTGACTAATGTGCTTATCTACTTTACGAGCCGAAAGCTTTAAATCATAGTCATTTTGAGTCATCATGTTAAAGCAGCCTTGAAGGTCATTGAAAGCCTCATAATCTGACAGATGAGCTTTAAAGAGCCAATGTTAAACCAATTCATGTTCAGAAGCAGCTGATTCTGTATCCTATCCCAGCAGCGCCTGTGATTAATGTGCTGCTGTTTGCTCTGGGCGTAAACCTACACCTGTTTTGGTTTTATTACATTGATCTATGAGAGATCAATGGAGGCAGGGGAGCGGTTGAAGACAAGTGGAGGAGACGGACCTTTTGGGACGGCCCCTGGAGGTTACACACTTGTTTGTGTTTGCGTGTGTGAACATGGTTTCTGCTGCAGACCTCCCGGGAGAAAGAGAGAGAGAGAGAGAGAGAGAGAGAGAGAGAGAGAGAGAGAGTCCATGCTTTCTCTCTGCTCCTTCTCTCTCCAATCAATAACTCATACATTATCATGAAACATGGGCTGTCACAGGACAAAGACCTAAGTGTTTCATTTAAAAGTAAAGATGAAATGTAAAAGTTGAGAGGAAAGGTCAGTTTTGCTTCTTGTTATCGCCTTAAACACAAAACCTTTCCAGCCTGTACTCAAGTCTCAAAGTGTTTCTTTATGTTGTTACATGTTTACTTTTCTGTGACTCATTTCAGGAGGAAAGTCCTCCACATTTCTAAATGAAGTTAGTGTTGCACTGCAGACTTTATGATTGACAGCTCATCTCTAATGACTGCAACACTGGGTAACTCCTGCAGTAACACCTCAAACTGTCTCTGACTCCAGCTGCAATCATCCCTCTTTTCCCTCCCTGCATGTTAATCTGTCTTGTTTGCCTTTCTTTCCATCCCTCTATCCATCGTCCTGTTTCCTTGTCTTTTCTCTTTGCTGTACCTGAGCTGAATTATGATCCCTCCTTCTCACCCGATACATTGTGATTGATTGGGCTTTCCAGCTTCCTAATGAATTGGCCCCTCAAGGACGTGTAGCGGGCCAGCTCTGGTATTAATGTGGACTGTGCTGAAGGCAGCTCAAAGACTCCTGACACTACAGATTTAGCGCTTACACTGTTTGTTTGGATTTGGCTTTAGCAGGGGGTGTGTTGGGTTTAATTTTTAAATAGCTACAAATTGCATTTCTAATAGCTTTTTGCACATTGTCTGAGAGTGACATGCTGCAGGGAAATGGTGGCCTCTCTTTTTCATTGTGATAACATGCCCACTATCCGATTAATACACAGGTCATACAGCATATGTATTATAATGTGCAACGGTCCATTAGTAATGCATTGGCTGGAGCAATCTGCTATTTAAAGATGGTTTCTGTATATGGAAAATGGCTCATGTGCCTAATGTAAATCTGCTGCTAGAGCTCAAATTTTTAGCACTGTAAGTTTTGTCCCTCATAAACACTAAGCCATGCATGATTCTGCCCACCTTTGTCTCTCCAAAGCTTTTCACCACAGCCCTCAACCTCCTACTCTGATTCAAGCCTACCGCTCTCTGCTACAGGGATCTGTAAACAGTGAAAAGATGATCAAAACAGTTGGTTTCAAAAGCAAAGCTAATGTGCAACTATATGATGCAGATGATATTTAAAGAGTCAGAGACCAACTCAACAGTTCAAGATGATAAAATGTGATTTGGAAATGTTAAAAATAAAATATAATTCATTGTAAATGCATTGATTCAGCATCGGAAGTTTTACACTTGGAAGTGTAAATTAAAGACATGCACCAGTGCTTCTCTGTCATGACTTGAGGGTGAATAAATGAAGAGGAGGATCCATTTACAGGAAAGCTTAAAGGGACAGTGAGGACTTTCTGGGTGATCCTTAAAAAAAAAAAAAAAAGTCTGATTTCCAAATATATCCCTGATTATAATCCCCATGCTGGAAGTGAAGCGTCCAGGGATCCTCTGGTGTTGGTGTAGATTTTGTGGAGGGAGTATTTCCTTGGTGCCCCATTCATTTTTTTTTCAATCATATTTATCTTATCTATCATGATTATATTTATAATTATTTGAGAAAATGCCAGAGCTGTTTGTATATATAAAGCTACAGCTCTGGAAAAAATTAAGAGACCACTGCAAATTTTTCAGTTTCTCCAATTTTGCTATTCGTAGGTATTCATTAGAGTAAAATGTCCAAATTCCAAATATTTTCATAAAAGGCATTTATTTGCAAAAAATGAAAAATGGTCAAAATACCAAAAAAACAAACAAACAAAAAAACTCACTGTTTTCAGACTTCAAATAATGCAAAAAAAAAACCCCAAAAAACCAAGCTCACATTCAATTTTAAACAACGCATTACTAATGTTTTAACTTAGGAAGTATTCAGGAATCAATATTTGGTAGAAGAACCCTGATTTGCAATAACAGCTCTCATGTGTATTGGCCTGTTCTCCACCAGTCTTTCACAGAGGAAAGTGATGACCACAGCAATGGTTCTCCTCATCAAATAAGATTTGGTTCAGGTGATCACCTCATCAGTACCTTCTCAGGTAGAAACAGCTTGTGCTTGTGTTGGAATTCAATAGACACTGCAATGGAATGATTGTCATATATGTAGAGATGCTGATTTCTAAAAAAATTGCAGTGGTCTCTTAATTTTTTTCCAGAGCTATAAAGAAGTTCATTAGACCACCACCATGTGTAAGGGGTCAGTTGCCTTAAACAAACAGCGTATTGATGATTACCATTTTTTTTTTAATTTCTGTCATAGGTAATCCACTAGTATGTGCAGCTTTTGACTGAAATGACATCTTTTAATGCTAAAACATATTTATTGTTGTTATCCATGAGGTTATTTTTTACTATATTTGATTGTCAAATTACAGTTATTACCTCTCGTTCCCAAAGAGAAAAAAAATCTGTTTTTGTGATTGTGTTTGTTTTCTTGGTTAATTATCTGACTCGTCAGGGAAATGACAGGTAGTATAATGAATTTGTTAAGCACTGCATGAATAACATTCAATTGAAAACAAACAAAAAAATATGTCTCTGTAGATTCGACATCCCTGAAAAGAGGATAACTATGACTCTATCAAAATGGTCAGAGCTATTCTTTGATGAATACACACATCTTATATTTAAAACACACTGAAATGTCCCGGATCAAGCTCAACAAAAGATGATTAAAAGAAAAACTGCTTTGAAATAAAGCAGATTAACATGCAGACTCTGTTTTACATCACTGAGGTCGGTCAGAGCTGAGGGGTTGAAGGATTTCTTGTGATACTCTTGAGACCTATTAGGAGCGTACTCAGCATACATGCTTTACCCAAGGTATGATGATGATGATTGTTCGCATGCATGACCTCCACTTATCCACTGAGTTAGTCATGAGACTGTTCTAGGATTATATCTTTGACACAAAAGTAGAAATAAATGATTGCAGATCTTTGACTTTTGGTCATCAGTAATAAAAATCACTCATTAAGGTTTACCTTAGTGGCTTAGTTCAATGTCTGTGTTCTGTAATGGAGCAAAAAACATGTATAAACCTCATTTTAAGGTAAATGACTTAATGGCCAATCGGTTGAGGAAATGCTTTCAACTCCAGCCCTCAGCCAGTTTTCATCAGCGGATGACTCAGCCCTCATCTGTTTGGGAACGTGACTCTAACCTTTTTAAGTTTGCCCCAAATTTGCATACATTTCCATACTGTGGCTCAAGAGAACATCAAGATAATAAGAAGGAGGCTTTGGTCCGTTGGTCACCATAATGAACATGTGACAAGACAGCCAGCCCCAGAATAATGCCAGGTGGGCGACTCATAACTAGATTTGCTCATGAACAGTTTTCATTGGCTGGAGGATGGACAGCCTGTGAGTCATGTATCAATAAACAAAGCGAGTCCTGTCAGTCCAAAGTGGATCTGCATCATTAAAATTTACCCAGCCTCATTCAAAGACAAAACATTCTCAACATGACTGCAAAATGTAAAAGAAATGAGTCACTTTAATATTATTCAAGCTCCTGTGAACTGCCTGTTTACCCTCTGCTGCTGTGATACATCAAAATATTTTATGCATTCATCATCTGCTTCTATGTTTATCTCATTTCTAGAGCGCAAACTGAATAAGCACCTGCCGCGATGGCTGGTCATGCAAAAACAAGCCTGTGGGTCCAGAAATACTACGAGTCGTAAATACATTTCAGTCATTTAAATGAAGCTTTTACTGAGCTGATGGGAGAACGTGCTTTGTACTTCGTCTGCAACAAATTACAGCTTGTTGATGAATGTAGGACATAAATGAAACACTTGCATTTGATGATATAATTGTGGGGTTTGTCTTTGTTTTCATCTAATCTCTATGTAAAGGTTGGTGGAAAAAAACAAAAAACAAAGAAACACTGATATGATGTGCTTGAGCATGTAATGTAAACTTTTGTCGTTAAAAGAAACATCCAGGATTCTTTTAAAGACATGTTCCTGAGGAAACAGAATTCTCAATCAAAAGTTTTCAACACCTTGAAGATTTTCTCTCTCTTCACTGGTTGTTTTCATTTTCATAATGCCACATTATTAAAGCCAGGATCTGTATCAGTATTGATTTGTGCAGAGGATCTGAAACAAACACCTCTCAGAACCTGGAAGAGCAGCACAATCACTGAGTCAACTCACATCTTCTTTCTCTTGGAGACAAACTCAAGTGTGACTATTTCTAAACTTGATGATTGATTATTTTGCAAGAATATGAAGGACAAGTAGCCCACATATTTGGTACAATGTGATGCAAGGTTTCCAAAGAAATCTGACAAGAGAAAATTATTTTGCAACTGCAGATTCATCCGTGTATTTGATGTTATCAAGTCAATATGAACCAAAACCTCTGAGAAATGTTTGAATCTTGAATCTGTGGCATGAAGACTGAAGATGATTCAGAAGGTAAAAGGGGGTCCAACCTGGTAATGGCGAAGTGAACCTGATACAGCCACTGGTGAGTATTTTCCTCCTGCCATAAATAAGTGGAGCAGACTATTTGGGATGTCAGGTTTGTTTGCTCGATAAAGTGCTCCACTATGGGTTAATAGCATAAAAAACGAAGAACATTTAAGAGATGATCAGATGATGTCTGACAATGTATTGTCAATACCATACCGTAACAAATCTACAGTCAAAGGTAGGGTCTGTCGGAATTTTCATGACTGTTTGTAAGCACAGCATTCAAACTGGGCGCCTCCTCTGTGGCTCAGTGTCAGCGGCAGCGCATGCCCACTCCACATATGTGAATACACACCCCAGCCCATCGAGCACCTGCAGCATCACATTTGTACATGGTAGAAACTCAACAGCAGCACACCTGACTTCCTGCAGGTAAACGAGGTATCCTTTGAATATAATATCATTCTTTCTCCATGTTGCAGCCACTGTTGTAGCCCCTCGGAATGGCTACTCTCGCTTGCTATTATCAACACACAAAGTCACTTGAGGGCGCTGTGACTGGCTGGGGTCACCACGCCTAATGTCCACCCAGAAACGTACCCCAACCAAAATATCAACAGACATACAGAGGAAGGGGTTGAGGCAGACCCAGACATTGACACACATGTATAGAATCCTTGAGATGATAATCTAGTTGGATTATTCCTGTAAAAGTTGAGATTTTGATTTTTAGGGAAACTCTGCAGACCCGCCCTTTTATTATGACACTAAGGCCTCCTGCACACTAAGTATAGGATAGTAATAAGTTGATTTCCACAGCTAAATCCTTGTTTCATTATGACCAGAAAAGTGCAGCACATATGTTTTATTTCCTTTTGTTATTTCCTCTACTTCTTATTTAATCACGTACTTTTCCAAATCAAAAAATCCATACACCACCTTCAGGTGAATCAAAAAGTAGCAGTTTGATGTTCAACTAGAACCAAAAAAAATCACCACATCACCTATTTAAGCATTCTTACATTGACTACCTGTTGTTTCTATAATACACTCAAAACTCTGTATTTGACTGAATGTATAGTCAATATATGGTTAACTGTTAAATGTCTTGGGTTATATGAAAACAATTACTTGAGGGTCAACTAAGTTCAACTTGGAATTACTGCTTTCTGCAAACCTAATATATTTACACAGAACCAGATGTCATGATATATTTAACTTATGTACATGTTTCACTTTTCGAGTGTAGACTTTTATTTTTGCCTCAGCATGTTTCAGGCCCATCATGCACTCTGAGATCCTCTGGCAGCACTGTGGTAACTATTCCAAGATCTAAACTTTATAAAAAAAATAAATAAATAAATAAAAAAAAAAGGTGAGACTGTTTTGCTGTTTGGACACCCTGACCTTCTTACAAAAACTTTAAATCTGGGATTTATGACCAGTTTTTTATTTATTTATTTTTTAACCATTTCATTGTGTTCCTCCTCTTATTATATGTTTAAATAAGCCCCTCCAGCACTTTCTTACCTGCTTAGAAAAGTGTTATACACATGTAAGATGGCCAAGAACCCATGTCTGAAAATGTGAATATCTTTATTTTCATCAATGGTTTTACTGCCTGAGTGATGTCAGTGACCCAGTCAGTGTGAGATCAACAGCTCAGCACGCCGCCTCCAAACACTCTGCTGTGCTGGAGTGCAGCTTTCAGCGCAGTTTGATTTCCATTCACTGGACTTGATTGGCATTGTGTGACATTATACTACATGTTCCATACAAACACAGGTTGAACTGTGCACTGTTTATCTCAGAGACTGCTGTTTAATTATGTGTACCACATTCAAGATGAACACTCTGACTGAATGTGTTTGATTTCTATAACTGTTTTTATCCATTGTTTTGTAAATGATGATGTGATGTTTGAGTGTATGTGGTGGCTTATAGCATCTATAGTTCATTTCATTACATCAGTGCGTGCCTGTGCAGTATTTGAACACAGTGGTGTGTAATCCTGAGTGTGTGTGTGTGTGTGTGTGAGCTGCAGTGTTTCCTCCTCTTACCTGCAGTGCTTTCATGCTCTCATATTACCAGTCCTCTATCTATTATCTCTTTTCCCTCTCAACACCTCTCTCTCTCTCTCTCCCTTGCCAAGCCAGCCGGTGTTGACGATGCACTAGCTGTTGAAAGAGAGCGTGTATGTTTGTGTGTGTGCGCCTGTGTGTGTGTGTGTGTGTGTGCCTGTGTGCGTGCTGTTGACAGAGCTGAGAGATTTAATTGACACCCACAGAGAGAATTATACAAGCTTCCAAATGCTCTCTATCTGTGTGTGTGTGTGTGTGTGTGTGTGTGTGTGTGTGTGAATGCTGATACCCTCCCATGAAATCTGTGTGTGTGTGTGAGCAGGGTCCCTGAGTGTGTGTGGAGAGTGTTTCTCTGTGTTTCTACAGAGGCAGTTCATATTCCCGCTCCACTCCTGTCCTCCAGTGCTCTCCTACTTCCTTCTCTCCACTCCTCCGTCTCATCTTTAATTCTTGTTTGCCGCGCTCTCTCTTTTATCATCCTCTGGTGACTGTAGCCCGTGCTCTAACGCGCCCTGTAATGAAGATCTTTAATCCATTGTCTTTTTTACACAGCTGTAATACAAACTCAGAGAATTACAACATGCACCCTACGAGCTGTTACCTTCCTACTTCCTCCCTTTCTGATGTGATTTGCGTCTGCATTCATGGTGTTGCTTTACTTGTGTGAATGCTCCACTGATTGTGCTATTGTCTCAGCAGCGTTAAAGAATGAGTGTGCCTCTCATGCACCAAAGGAGCAATTATAAATCATGGAAATATGAAAGAGAATGAGTCACAAAATGTTGCACTCAGATCTTTGAGTGTTTTAGCATCTTTTACAAACTGTTGAAGATTTTTGATGTTTTGCTTTGGACAGACCTCACTCATAGCAATGATTCCACTTTCTAATGTTCTCAGGGAACAAAACCTGCTGAGTATTAGTTTCAAACAAAGGCATCACCTGCCTGTTGAATAAAATGAAGTACCAAGCAATGGATCCACTGTACCATCATTAGAAACATTCTTTCCTATGGGATTAGTTTCTGTTTGTGTCAAGTGTCATGTTTTACCAAACATTAAACCATGAAGTAACTCCCAGAATACATTTCCTTCATTTTAACCTAGAAGACGAGAATCTAAAACATCTGCTCATCGGACTTAATGCAATTTGTTGTTCCCAAAGTCAGACCTAAAGTGACAAAGAAGGCTTTCAGTTATCTAACAATATGCCTGGATGTTTTTAAGCCCCTCTTTAAATATCATGTGAGTCTGAGAGTTAGGTTTAGCATTTTCAATATGGTGACCGACGACAGGCTTCAAAAACAATCTGCGCCATCCCCTAAACTATGCATTTGTCTATACAGTCTATAATCTGCATATCCTAAATATAAACCTGCATGATTGATAACAACAGATGGCTGTTGGATCAAAAACAGGGAAGTGCATGTCGTGAAATGTTGCTGCAGTGAATAAAGGAACAATTTAAATATACTCGAGTGCAAAATCTTGGGAGCATTTTTTTGGGGAAAAAAAAAACAACAAAAAAAAAACCCGCAATACAAATGAAAATTTTTCACGTACACAGACAACCTTACAAAGAGAGCAGTATATTTAAAGAGGGGTACCATGCTTCCCATATTTCAAAGTGGATTTAACCTAACAATGCTGGAGGCTCTGAGAAAATGTTTATTTATCTATTTTCAAACCTCTACACATTCATTTGATGTAACAATCCATGAGTCAGTCTGTGAACTGATCTAGAAGTCAACCCCCCGAGGGCTGGCCAATCAGAGGGAAGGGGTATATGGAGCAAGGAGTCTTAAAGAGATAGCGGCTAAAAAAAAGTGTTTTAGACAGAGGATGAAATATATAGAAGCCCAATTCCACCAGTTGAAAACATAAAATGTACAACTGGATTTGTTGAGGTTTTCTCCCATATTCATTCCAAATTTTGAGATAGAATTCAAGTTAATGGGGGGAAAAGGTGTCAAAATTTTGTTTCTTTTTAAATCTCAAAACTCTAATTTTTTCTCAACATTTTGACTTTTTTCCTCAAAAGTTTAATTTTATCATCACAAAATGTTGACTGTATTATATTTTTTACTTCTTCTCTCAAAACTTTCACTTTTTATCTCAAAAATTTGGCTACATATGGGTCAAGAAAATCTAAAAAAAGCCAAGTTTTGTTTTTTATTTAATTTTTTTTAACTGGTGGTAATGGGCTCCCCAAGAAATAAGAGCTTACCAAAATACCAGTGTGATAAAAAATAAAGCTTTTTTATGAGCTGTAAAACATGCAAAGCTACCATAGAGTTACCAGAGAAGCAATATGATGCATTGAAAAAAAAAAGCATAATACCCCTCTTTAATTTAAAAGGACCCGGGCTATCTGCATCCTTGTATTTATTGTGATGTGTGATTCAGCACTAGAAAAATGCTCTACATTAAAACCAAGCATATGTTTAATCCTCCTTTTTATCTCCTCGCTGACGCCCCGTTGCCTTTTACAGCCCAGGGAAAGCACTTTCATGGATGATTAAATTAACATTTTCATCTGTGTGTATTTTATCCTCCAATACGTGTATGATGTGGCAAAATCAATAAGCGCATGTGACCTCAGGTAATCCTGTAGATATGTGTTTGCTCAAGGATGTGTTTGCTTAAATCCACAAGTAGGAACATATATGATGGTGTCCCTCGTGTTTGTTTTCCTCCAATCACATGATCACGTTCGTTGTCTCCGAACGGTCTGAATATTTACATACATATCTATCAAAATTGTGTCAAAACAGAGGGAGTGAATGGAAATCTGCAGGACAAAACATTGAGTCATCACCAGTGCCTTGTGAGTGTGTGAGTATGTTTGAATGTGAGTTTCACTGTGTGTGTGTGTGTGTGTGCACACGTGTGTCTTCCAATCAAGGGATTAGAAATAATGAATTCATCAAAGATCTAAAGGAAGTCTGCCATGTTGCTGCTATGTGATTGAAAATGAAGATATCATTGCTTGCCTCAAAGAAAGCAATTTTTCTGTGTACATACGGATGAATCACATTAATAGAGGGAGTGTGTGTGAGAGCGGAGAGATATGCAGAGTACATGTGGAGGCACCGGGTACAGTACTGATACAGATCATGAATTAATCTCAAGAATTCAGGAGCCTGATACTGTACGTGAGCTATCGAATGACAAATTTCCATATAAATTAATGTTCCGCACTTGGCCTGACTGAGTGAAGCCGTAGCACTTCATTGTGATGCACGTTAGACTGTATCGACATTCTCCACTCAATGAAAACGACGACAGCTCCTCTCGTGCACGTGTGTCAGTATTTATAGAGGCAGATTGCTGTGACCTCAGCTTCCTATAGATACACTCGGCAGTGATCTGAGTCAGAAACCAGACTGTTCTTTGAATATAGGAAGGAAGCTTTCAATCCCACGCATTATTTCAATGAAAGAGATCAGATCAAAATAAGGGGAAACAGATGGAGAAAGTAAACAGGAAGTCATGCTCACCCTGTCTGGGTTGGTATTTGCATAAGTGCACGCTCACTATTCATCCCATCCACTCCTGAACGACGAACAAAAATGAAAACGAATAAATAAGTAACAATTGCATTTAAAGGAAAAAATGAAAAGTTGCTTCTTTTTTGTGATCAATTATTTATTGTTTTTTTTGTCCCAAAGCTTTGGCAGAGCAATCACAACACAAATATTTTACAACCCAACCATAGACCCCCCCCCCCACTCACCCACCAACCAGTCCTACCCTCCCTAGATGGCAGTTAGCATCAAGCAAAAATATGAGCACATGCAAAGCCCCTTTAAAATAAATATACATTTAAGCATTAGTACATTCACATACACATTTACATACACAAAAACCTGTATAAAATAATAATGCAACTAAAGAAGAAAAAAAAAGTTGCATTTTGACTGTTAAACAAAGTATACAATCAAATGTGACACTTTGCAACAAGGGTCCATTAATAAACGTTAGTTAATGCATTATAAGGCATTAACTACCAGTTTAATAACGTGTTCATAATTGTGATAATGCATTATCTAACACTAACTAATATAGTACTTCATTTGTTAATGAGCCATGTATTAATGAACAATGCTCAGAGTTAATAATACATCATAAGCATTAATAAAAGTTACATATTGCAATTTGTTATCCTTTTACTTTTTCTTCTTCTTCTTTTCAGACTGCTCTCACATCTGAGCGTTAGCTGTGACTGTTTCCACCAAAACAATCCTGAGACAGACACATTCACCTTGTTAATACCTTGTTTACCGATCTAAAGACTGGTGTGATTTAAAAGGTGAGTTCAGGTTGTTCCTGGTGTTGCTTTAGCTGTTTGATCTATCACCACTCTAAAGGTTTCTGACCAATCAGAATCAAGTGCTTAACACAACTTGGTGATACTTGAACAGCAACTAATGACCCGAGCTGAGTTATGTACACAAAACTGCGACAAAGCACACACAGCTCTGATGTTATCAGTATGTTGACTAAGCATAGAAGTTAGTTTTACCATTTAATTAAGCCCAGTCTAATGATTTCAGTTGTTTTTCTGGAATTCATTTATTTTTTTGTTCTTGTTTTGAATCAAAGAGTCTTTTGAGGAATTTTTTTTTTCTTTGAAATTTTTTTTTTCTGATGTTAGCATTATCTATTAAACAGATGAACAAATGTCCAAGCCATGACAGGAAGTAGATAAAGGAAGGTTATGACCATGTAAAAGGTTAATTACATGAAGCAAAGAGGAGAAAAACAGAATGGACGGGACACAGGAGAGACAGAGGAATAAAACTTAGTTCTATTTTACTGAGTCTTTAAACAGCCACTGTGGGTGTAGAACAATTTGTTTAAGGTCTAACTTCTTATCAGTATTTAACATAAGCAGAAGATACGTCTGATTTGGTATTTTATTTCATTTTATTGTTTAAATGTTTGTTTTCTTCTTTACATATTTCTTTAATGCTATTGATGTTACTGTTTTTCTACACAGCTGCATTTTATTACATTATTTTATTTGATACCTTAATGTGTTTGGTTGACCTTTGTAATGTAACATCCTTGTCTCCGTGAAGCACTGTCAGTTGCCTTTTATCTGCGCTAAAGAAATAAACTTGCACCCTCAGATGACTTACCTTCATCCTGCAACTGAAGTTATCTCAATGAACTCAATGATGTTGACACTTTTGTCAATATAAAAACAACAATTCACATGATTTATGATGTAAGACAGCAGCAATCTAAGGAGGTTTCACACAACAAAACCACTCCATCAAGAAGAAAGATGGTTTCAAAGTTTGTACCTCAGGGAAACCGTATAAAAGAAGAAACAGTCGCTGCGTTCTCTTGTTTCATAACTTTATTCAGTTGGAATAATTCAACCGCTCATGCAGCGAGGCGGCATGAAACCCTGTTGGTTTCTGGGATCAAAGTCCTGTGTTTGTTTTACTTATGTGATCAACTGAACCACCTTCAAACAACAACGCCTTCCTCTCACTGCTGCATCCCATGACTTCTCTTACGCTTTCCTTTTGTCCTCATTGGTCTCTGAATGTAAACAAGGGTGGAAACCACTGACTAATGGGTTCAAATGTTCCACCTGAATAGCTCCAAGGTATTAAATGTAAATTACTTACACATTATCCTGTCAATCCATGGCTACAGATAGATCCTACAATTATCCTCAACTGTTTACATATTCAAATGACTGTTTTGTTTTGGTTAATAATGATGATGTAGAGTTTGTCTTCCTTTGTTTATAGCTTAATGCAGCTGGAAATGTTAAGAGTTTGAAATACTTGAAGGATGAGTCAGGAGTAAAAGGTAAAGTAGGAAGTGTTTAATTCCCATGTATCAGCTGAACATGGTCAATCACCAGGCTTTTAAAGAGGAACTAAAAGTTTGATTATATCCATCATTTGTTTTCACAGCAGATGAAGCTTAAGAGCATTAGGCTCTGTCAACAAACAGTTGGCTTTTGGCTTTGTTAGTGAGCTAACCAGCCAGCATATTAACGAAGCAATGCTACAAACAGTGACTGCCAGCAACTGCAAATGTTTACAAGTGCCTGTTTAGAAATGTGTGGATTCAACAGAAACTTTAAACAGCTCTCTTAAGCAAATGGAATGCATGGATAACTCAAGAGCACATAACAAATTCNACATAAAAAATAAAATAAAAAAAAAAAAAAAAAAAAAACAAACTAAAAAAAAAAAGAAATAAAAGAAAAAAAAAAAAAAAAAAAAAAAAAAAGTTGCATTTTGACTGTTAAAAAAAGTAAACCATCAAAGGTGACACTTTGCAAGAAGGGTCCCTTAATACACATTAGTTAGAGCATTATAAGGCATTAACTAACAGTTTAATAATGTGTTAATAATTATTATAATGCATTATCTAACATTAACTAATATAGTAGTTAAATTGTTTATAAGCAGTTTATTAATGTACAATGATCAGAGTTAATTAATGCATTATGAAGATATAAAAGCTACGTATTGGAATCAGTTAAACTTTGTCTTTTTCCTCTTCTTCTTCTCAGGCTGCTCTCACATCTGAGCGTTAGCTGTGACTGTGTCCACCAAAACAATCCTGAGACAGACACATTCACCTTGTTAATACCTTTGTTTACTGATCTAAAGACTGGTGTGATTTAAAAGGTGAGTTCAGGTTGTTCCTGGTGTTGCTTTAGCTGTTTGATCTATCACCACTCTAAAGGTTTCTGACCAATCAGAATCAAGGACTTAACACAACTTGGTGATACGTGAACGGCAACTAATGACCCGAGCTGAGTTATGTACACAAAACTGCGACAAAGCACACACAGCTCTGATGTTATCAGTATGTTGACTAAGCATAGAAGTTAGTTTTGCTATTTAATTAAGCCTAGTCTAATGATTTCGGTTGTTTTTCTGGAATTTATTTATTTTTTTGTTCTTGTTGTGAATTAAAGAGCCTTTTGAGGATTTTTTTTTCTGATGTTAGTATTATCTATTAAACAGATGAACAAATGTCCAAGCCATGACAGGAAGTAGATAAAGGAAGGTTATGACTATGTACAAGGTTAATTACATGAAGCAAAGAGGAGAAAAACAGAATGGACGGGAAAAAAATAATGAAACAAGACAGGAGAGACAGAGGAATAAAACTTAATTCTATTTTACAGAGTCTTTAAACAGCCACTGTGGGTGTAGAACAATTTGTTAAAGGTCTAACTTCTTATCAGTATTTAACATAAGAAGGAGATACGTCTGATTTGGTATTTTATTTCATTTTATTGTTTAAATGTTTATTTTCTTCTTTACATATTTCTTTAATGCTATTGATGTTACTGTTTTTCTACACAGCTGCATTTTATTACATTATTTTATTAGATACCTTAATGTGTTTGATTGACCTTTGTAATGTAACTTCCTCATCTCCTGTGAAGCACTGTCAGTTGCCTTTTAACTGCGCTATAAAAATAAACTTGCACCCTCAGATGACTTACCTTCATCCTGCAGCTGAAGTTATCTCAATGAACTCAATGATGTTGACACTTTTGTCAATATAAAAACAACAATTCACATGATTTATGATGTAAGACAGCAGCAATCTAAGGAGGTTTCACACAACAAAACCACTCCATCAAGAAGAAAGATGGTTTCAAAGTTCGTACCTCAGGGAAACCGTATAAAAGAAGAAACAGTCGCTTCTCTCGTTTCATGACTTTATTCAGTTGGAATAATTCAACCGCTCATGCAGCGAGGCGGCATGAAACCCTGTTGGTTTCTGGGATCAAAGTCCCGTGTTTGTTTTACTTATGTGATCAACTGAACCACCTTCAAACAACAACGTCTTCCTCTCACTGCTGCATCCCATGACTTCTCTTACGCTTTCCTTTTGTCCTCATTGGTCTCTGAATGTAAACAAGGGTGTTTCCACCGACTAATGGGTTCAAATGTTCCACCTGAATAGCTCCAAGGTATTAAATGTAAATTACTTACACATTATCCTGTCAATCCATGGCTACAGATAGATCCTACAATTATCCTCAACTGTTTACATATTCAAATGACTGTTTTGTTTTGGTTAATAATGATGATGTAGAGTTTGTCTTCCTTTGTTTTATCGAATTACGTCGACCTTTACAATTCTCAAACTTTATGAACTTCCTACTCAGTCCTCATTTTCCATTTCATCCTTCACAAATTAAGGGTACATAGTCGACTTGTACCAGTTAGTGGTCCGAAAATTTCTCCTTGATTTTCAAACTAATATAGGTAGTAAACAAAAGTGTCGTCTACTTCGAATTCTCGTAATCCGAGAGTCAACAAACAGTTGGCTTTTGGCTTTGTTAGTGAGCTAACCAGCCAGCATATTAACGAAGCAATGCTACAAACAGTGACTGCCAGCAACTGCAAATGTTTACAAGTGCCTGTTTAGAAATGTGTGGATTCAACAGAAACTTTAAACAGCTCTCTTAAGCAAATGGAATGCATGGATAACTCAAGAGCACATAACAAATTCAAGTTTTCAAAACAAGCCAAAAAGTTTGTACTGACATGACTGATAAAAGTAGCATAAGTGTGCCTCTTTTTTCAAACATACAAGTTCAGTTTCTCTCCGACTCTATGTGACTAGTTTTCTTCTTTCTTTGTGTTAGGCTTCAAAATGTTTTTTAGCACTGAATTATTTATTTATTTATCTATTTTAAAATGGAAAAGCTTTTTTTCTTTCATTTTTTGGTCCTTGACCAGAGTTTGCACCTTACTTACTTGCTTTCTTTTTGACTGCAGCAAATAAACTCTCATGTAGAGGAAAGTAAACTCCTTACTTTAGCTTTATAAATAACATGATGATGAAAAGAGAGACTTGAAAACTTTATTTTCATCTTTCCAGATTCAGTACTTGTGAGTAAGCTGGAGAATGAGTGAAAACTGGCATCTTGATCATGTGAATGTTTGTGAAAGCTGTCAGAGTTGGTCTCACGTCCACAGTTTTTGTTATATAAACTCCTCCCTGGTCAACAGAAATATAAGTTTTCTATAAACACAGAGAGGGAGGTGACACATCATTTAGTCTCAGATCGCTAAAGTTCAGAAATGTATCTGAGGGATGCAAGCAGCTTGTGAAGTAACAGGACTTAAACTGATGGTAACATGCACAGTCACTTCTTGGAGTTGGTCCGTCACAGTGAATTAGTGACAGATTCCTGTTGGCTCCCAGTGTTTCAATTTCAGATAATCCATCCAAATGAGTTATATATGAACTCTGGGCTAGCAGCTGTACTAAGTATCCCCATGTGCCAAATAAGTCATTATCAGTGCAGTCGGTGTCACAGCATTTCCATTATTAGCTCTCTGCATGTAGAGAAGCTTCAGGGTTTGTCTTTTTGACACTGTGAGAAGAAGAACAGTCAGTCAAAAAC
This sequence comes from Thalassoma bifasciatum, assembly GCA_008086565.1. NCBI lineage: Eukaryota > Metazoa > Chordata > Actinopteri > Labriformes > Labridae > Thalassoma > Thalassoma bifasciatum. Next base: position 145,535 of record RPOG01001281.1, read on the forward strand.
TTACTCAACCTTTTTCAGGTTACTAAGCTAAAACAGAGTATTTTATTGGGCAAAAAATATGTACAACAGTTGTGACTCAAATAGTGTCTTAATTAACAAGTTATTCAGAGTGAGAACTGTTTAATAACTCGAAAGGTTCAGCAAAGTAATTTAAAGCATAATTAAAAAGTGATTTTTCAAGTTTGATCACAAAGACCTGTCTGCATTTTAACTCCTGTTTCAAGCTAATCTTTATTTTCTGCTCCGTGCAGCTCTTTCATCTGCCTCTCACTGGCACTTGAAGAGGCCTTTGGCTTTAGCACCTCTCTGCAGCACTGCATCTAAAATTATAACTCTCAAAGTGGGCCAAAGAGATTTAGATTCCGCTGCGCTGATGTGTAGGTGCCCTGGTGCTGAGTTAGAAAAAGTCTTCATGTTGTTGCTTCACATATTGTGAACCTGTTTCATGAAAATCTTTGAGGATTAGGATCACAGCAGGTCTGCTTTGGGTTTTTGATGGCTTAGTTGTCACTTTGCAGTTTAATTTCATCGTTACTGTCTCCTCTTTCAGCAGGGAGTGCTTTCAGGGCAGCAGAAGAAGAGAAGTGTTGTGTTTGTTTGACTGTCAGAAATGCTGCATTCACTTTTCTGTCTGATTAAAGTCAGCCAGTCAGGCAACAAGGCATGAAATGCAACTCTGTTGATGCCACAGTCCACTGGGTTTGAAACGGGAACATAGAGTGTTTGATTTATTCAACTTTCCCTGCAAAATACCATGATTTGTTTTGTTGATTACAAAAAGGCAGGAAATTATGCCCTAAAAATACTGGTATTGGAACCATAACAGTTACTGAAAGATACTAATACACAGAATAATGAATATATATTTCCTGGAAGTGAACCAATGAAAGTAAGAAATTGCTTTTGAGCTGTGGTTGAACAGAAGTTTCAAGTTATTTTGATGACCATCATGGGTTTTTATTTCTGCAATTGACCAGACCAGACCAGACTAGACTAGAATAGACTAGAATAGACTAGACAAGGCTAGAATAGAATAGAATAGAATAGTAAAATATACTTTAATAAACCCTGGAGGGGAATTGAGTCACAGAAGCGATAAATAAATTATATAGTGCAAAAATTTGATAATTTATAAATGGAATAATACAATAAGTGTCAACTCTGGGGGGAAAAAAAGAAAAAAAGAAAGTCTGTCAGAGAAAACAGCTTGGCCTTCTGTCAGCCTCCACCTCCACAGGGTCCAGGACTGAGCTGAACTTCTTTAGCAGTCTTGTTCTCCTTTGTCCTGTCTTTTGACAGAAATGGAATTAAATCCCTTCAATGAGACATGAATGTGCGTTGTTAGCTCTGTTCGCCCTTATTCCTGTACTTTCCTCTGGTGCTGTGCTAGCTGCACTAGCTCAACCCTCTTGCTCGAGGTAGATCTTACCTCCTCCGAAACAATGGATGAAAGGACAGACTCTTCTTAGCTTACACCCCAGCCCCAACACGTCATTCTCACCTCCTTCTCCTGAGCTTATGTGGAATATTAGACCTATCAATGGAAAGCATCAACATGCTATGGGCTGCTTCCAGAGGAAATCTTGTGAACACAATGCGACCATAGTTACACATAGAATTGCCGGACAAACTCTGGAATAAGCAAGTAAAAATACCACTGCAAACTCAAATAGTTTAGTGTCAATGGCCGACAAATGAGGCTAATAAATAATGACATGCTTCAAATAACAAGAGAGCTACAAGGATACGATAAAAAACAGGACATTAGAGAGAGAACTGCTGCGACAAGCCGCCACTTGAGTGGCACCAATGGAACAATGCTGTCCATGTGTGTCACACCAAATCAAAAAGTATAGTGATGGACTCATCCTTAGAAATTCAAACATCAGCAGTTAACACAACACTAATGAGATCAAACAGTGCATTTGATAGAGGAGGTCTGTCATAACTGTGCCCAGTTGGCATGAAGAACATGTTGGTATCCTGTCAAAATACAGAAAAAAACAAACAAACAAACAAAAAAAAAACAACAGATGAGCATTCTAACAGTAAATCTCAGTTCTTATACATTTTTAGCCAATATTAGTTGAATGAGTTCATTTATCTGTGGTCATTATTAGCCTAGCTGTTTATGTATTTGTTTCTTATTTGAAAATTATCCCTTCAAAAACTCAAAAACCTGTATGTATGACACCAACCCAACAACCCATCACCCATCCTATGGTCAGTGTTGTCACAGTAGAAGGGCTCTTATAACAGAAACTTAAAACGAAATTGTTTTGGTTTTAAGAAGCTGAAAGGAGGAATCAAGTTTTTAATGTAAGAATGTATCCATTACTTAGGCTCAACAGCAAAAGCATAGACTATTTTTCTTCTTCTTCTTTTTTTTTCTTTTTTCTTTTGTACAATCTATGCATGGCACTAAAAACTGTGAACATTCCTTCTGTATTTCTTTCCCACTTTTTCTCTTTCTGGGACTCTTTTTTTATTGCTCAAGGCTAATTCTCACTGTGGAACCAGGTCAAACAGAACAGGCCTCCCAATGCTTTATGGCGTATAACTTTGTGAGTGACACATCCTCTTCCACACTGTCAGTGCATTAATATCTATTATATACTGTCGCTCCTCCAGCAGTGTCTCCAAAGTAGGTGAGAAAGTGAGTAAAGTTTTTGCTCCTTTCAAGAGTAGAGGTCAGAAAAGTGCCTCACAATGAAATATTAAAGGACAAAGCAAAGATGATGGATTTCACAGAAACAGATCAAAGAAAGGTAAGTCTGAACAGAAGGGTTTCAACGGCTTTTTAAAAATGTTCACAGCTCTCATCCGGGAGATTGATTGTTCTAAAGGAGAAAGAGTTTCACAAGAACAGACTCCAAGTCAAATACAAGGCTAAACCAAAGACTGTATAAGACAAAGATGTTGTCTCTGTGATGTCACCCACTGAGACGCCCATTGTTGATGGGAGCCGTATTGGAAAATGTTCAAGTTAATCAAGCTTTCTTCAAGCTATTCAAACCAAAGCTTTTGTTGAACCACACTATAAACATGTTTATTTTTGCAGGAGAAAAAAAAAAGTGGGATCCATAATGTTAATGTGTGTATATACATGGACCCCCCCACCTTTTGTTTTTGTTGTTGTTATTTTGTATGTAATTTTGTTCAGTTGTTTAATGTGAATTATACAAGTACAGGAGCATATGTAATATTTTTGATGATTAAATTAAGAAAGGCTCACACAGGCATTTTGGGGCAGCATAGAGGTCTTTAGGGTACACGGGTGCACATGTGTATCTTCAGTAGACCGAGATGTACTGCATGGCGTAGCCACGTTGAGCTCCATGTTGTATTTCTGTATTTGCAGGTAAGCAAAAGTTAGGAATGAGTGAATGCATGAAGCAACACCGGTAGTGATAAGTGTGAGAGAAACCAGACTTCTGCTCATGTGAACTTTATGTCAAGTTTCAAGTTAATTACTTGTCTTTGAAGTGTCATACCTGTCGTGTTTTCTCGCGATAAAACACAGTCTAACCACCTGTAGCCTGCTGAAATATTTACTGTGTGAGTGTGCAGAATATTATGAAGTGTGGATGTTAACTGTGCGAAATCATACATCTGAGAGTGTGAATATGGTTAAAACTCACCCAACAATCTATTAATGTGTCCAGGTGTGCGACATACTTTTTTGTCTTGGTGTTGGTGGGGTGTACTCTATTTCTGCAGCCAGCTTCGAGTGGTACATCAAGGAAGTTCAGTTTTAGCACTCATGCATGGCTTTTCAACTTTCAGACCAGGTTTTACCACTAGGATACAACCAACAAACCCTTAAGGCTTTTACACACTGGCACAGTTCTGTTCTGGATTCTCAGAACCGGGATGTTCTAGCTGCATTCATGCCAATTCAAGCAGGATGAAAGTAGGAGGGCATTATTCCTTAATTACTTAAGTGAAAGTAAACAACACACCAGTAAAAAAGTGGCATTTTGGTGTAGTTTCATTTTTCTTTTCCCACAAAATAATCTCAGTCGTACGTAGCTTTATTTCCACTCCACATACTGTGCACGGTTTTTACATAGAATAGCTGAGAGAGAAGGGCCATGTTTTAGTTTGTTATTTAAATGTTTCATTAACAACATACTTTCCAATGCCTTTTGCAAACACAATGAAAAAACAGTCAACAATTGTCTGCTTTGAAACAAAAGACTTCCACGTTTTTCTTTCTGTAAAATCTCTCATTTCATTAACACAGATTAAGCCACACCCATCGATGATGTCTGATCACATCTGCAGGTTGAAATTGGATTTCAGTAACTGGAACCGCCACAGAACAGCAGTGCATTAATATAAGCTGAAACCTGACCATGAAACAGTCTGTACATATTATCAAACTAAGTGACAGAAAGGAAAACCAAACATATGGACTTTTAAAGCACAAGCACCATCTTTTTATTCTGTTATTGGCGAACAGGGTACAGCGAGGAAGGACTAAAACTGGTTATTATTAAGCCTCAGCTAATTTATGACACTAAACACTCTCTTTAGAGGTTAAATCATTTTCAATATTAGTTTTCTTTTGCTTTCCAGACACCAAACAGGCATTATCCTCATCAAACTCCCATAAAGATGACAAACAAGCAAATCCACCCAAGTAGAATTCACATAACCTGTTGACAAGGACAGTGAAATAAATGTCACCACAAATACTATACTTGAAATATCCTGAAAGTAATATCTTGAACTATTTGAACATTACTTGTCGTGATCTAGGAAATTTCAGGCCAATCAGATGGGTTTTATAGCTGTGAAAATGTAGTATTTGTCGAAAAAATTAGCTATTTGAATCCATTTGAATGTTAACTTGAGCAGTTTTGTACTGCAATAACCTTTCGATTTCTGTCCAGGATTTTGTGAAACATTTTGTTCCAGTGAAGACAGGTCGTGATTTGAATTCTGATTTTGAAGCAGGAACACTTTGAATTTTTCAACCTCAAAATTTCTGACAACCTCTGGAGGTCAGACAATTATGACAGATTATATATTGTGTTAGACAGAATACATTGAATACAAAACCAGTACTTAATAAGTGTTTTGCATGGACCAGTTTCTACAGTACTTATTTAATTAGAGCCTTTGTTGCTAGATGTGTGCTACAGGCTTTTTATCTTATTATACTTTAAGCTTAAGAGCACTCAAGCCCACGTTCAGACCTCTGAATAATGGGCCTGAGTGTCCTAACAATATAATGATTTCCCTCTTTTCCAGCTTGCAAAAGAAACTACAGGAGAAAAAAAATACATTTTGTACACCAGTGGCCTTTGTAGATGACAATCTGTAAGCCTTTCAGAGACTCCCTGGCACCTGTTTCTCTCAGCAGCTCACATCCTACAGCCACTTTTCTTGAAACATGTTGTTTTTCCTGTGAGCATAATAACACGATTCAAGAGTCAGAAATGCTGTTTGTAGTCTGGCCCCCTGAACAGCAAAACAGTTCATCTGCTGAGAGACACTGCAGTGTCATATTTGCACAGTAAATACAGCCGACTATGGAGAACACGTCTTTTCAGATGTTGAGTCACGCTGTCTGTAAGACTGGAGACGCACTCTAATCCTTACTTAAAGCAGATTAGTCGAGACAAAACTGCCCAGAACAGACATTTTATTTTCTGATGGATGCTTAAAACCTAATGTTCTGATATTTTATTCAAGTAAATCAACAGTTATTAACAGAGTGATGTGTAATGTAATTTTTATAGACCTCAATTATGTGAAGTAAAATTACATTATCAGTCAGCGCTGGATGGATATTTGGAATCATCTACCAGTCAGGGTCCAGGAGGCAGACTCTCTTCTTTCAAGAGTTGGCTTCAAGCTTTCCCTCAATGGCAACAGCAACAATCGATCTACGTTTTGGCTTAAGATACTGGCTGCTTGATTGTCGATTTGAAGCAAAGTGCCCATCTAAAATGGATTTAGATTATCAAATACTTATCAGATGACAATATTATGACACATATAAATGTACACAAAACTAAACTAGAATGCATTCCTGAGGTCATCCTCTGTGTTTCAACAGCTCACACGTTCAAATCCATTGTACATTATATATCTTGAAGCTGTAGTGTATGACGGTGTTAATGTGCATTCTTTTTAAAGGTGTTCCTAATGTTTGATTCTCCTTGTACATAATTCTGTCGTGCAAATAAAAGATGAAAATGTAATAGCTAATGTTAAATTTGGATATATAAGTATTGGTGAGACAGTTTGTTCAAGAATTTGTCTTGTGAATCATGAAAACATTGAAATAAAGAGGACCCAGCACTGAGGTACTCCATATCATTTTGAATGGCTGGGTGAAAAAAAAAAATGTCAGCTTCTTTGTGTTGATCATAAAAGTAAAGATCAAACATCAACTGGGTACTATCTTTGTAATTAAAATAGAAAATTCAGGCTTTAAACAATTTTATTACTATTAGCATTTTTTTCTATTTGAAGGATTTGCACATGCAACAAGTGTGACTCTTCACATTCACCCATCTACTTCCAGTTATCAGTGCTCCTTCCTCGTCCACCACACCTTTTCCACTTCCCTTCCTTTTTTTTTTTACTCTCCTTGCAGTGTCTATTTTTCCATTTTGGGGAATCAAAGTTTCTTTTTCCTTGTCTTTATTTAGAGTTTGCTTTCTTTTTAGCAATGTCCCTGTCCTCTTCTCTCTTTCAGCTGATGGTCTCCAGTTAACAGGGTCACTCTTTAAACTACAACACCAGGAGCTGACAGATTCACACTCTCAGATTTAAAGAGGGACATTGTCTAGGAGTTATCAAACCAAGTCAATTACAGCTGGGTGTTATCTTATTGTGGATGGAGGGTGTTGATTGTGTTTTTCTTTCCAGAAACATTTACAGATACAACTCAAAGAGTGTACTGGCTTATCATATCCATCACCAACACCAAGTTCCTTGTACTTATGCCATATTGAATTTCTGTATTTTATGTGTTTGTGTATGTAATAAGGATTACTAAATTTAGACCCTAGTTCCAACTCTTCAGAGAGGAAAGTTCCTTTGTTTGAAACATTTTTTTAGTGATATGTTTAGCACTAATGAGAGAAATTCAGTGTTCGAAATCCAACCGTTTCCATCATATCTTTATAGGTGCGGCATGTACTGAAGTGCATGTTTCAAGCATTAGGCAGCATCATGCTTCTGTGCCCCGCAGTAAGAAGCAGGGTGTCCTGGGAAACCTGGAAATTGATTGACAAATTTGTCAGTCATGGAAAACATAGAAAATGAGACAAAAAGGTCACGTCACAGAAATGGTCAAGTTATCATGGTAATTATTTATTCTTCCTCGAATCTTGTGAGTGAATGCAAACAGGTTGAAAGTTATGAGCATGCATGTCTGTTCTCACCTTATCATCTGGGCAACATTAAGTCACAGCTGCTTCTCGTCGGCATAGGGCCACACGGCGCTGCCAGCCAATCAATTTGAATTTCTGCTTAGAGCAGCTCTACAACTCAGTGCTTCTGATTGACTTTCTCGCTTAATTTAACAATTTTTCAGACCCCAACTTGAAGCCTAGAAAAAAAAAAAACAGGGACTTTGAGTTGAAAAGTTTGCCAGAATTGGTCTGTGAGAGTGAGAACCAAAGAAGGCGGTAAAAACTTACATGTTTATTTGAGCAGCTGGTATTTCTTATTTCCACAGTTGTGAGCATTAATGAATATGATTTAACATAAATTAGCACTAAACTACACTAAACTAAATCAGCTTTGTAGCAGGTTTGACACTTTTAAATCGGTGCAAGTAAGACAGAAGACAGTGGTGTTCAAACTGGGGGGTGTGACCCTCAAGGGGGACGCAGGGCCAAAGGAGTCAGAGGCATAAGAGTGTGTTGCAACACAATTAGAATTTAAAGCAGACGTTGCACTGTCAGTTGAAATATTTCAGCCATGAAAGTGACAACTTCCTTTGTTTGTTTTCGTCAGTGTTTTAGGGAAAAAAATTAATGTGTAGAGGAATTTTTTAAATTTAGTTTTAAAAAATAAAGACATGTTGCTGAGCAATTATTTTGAATAGTGTTTGCTATTTTCTGCAAAATGTCACAAAGTGAAGCTAAATTTGTGTATGAATTATTTGTAACAGTATTTCAACAATATAATAAATGAGGCCTTTGTGCAAGTGGAGCACGCGTTGGAGCGTGTGTTCATTTTAGAACGTGTGACTGGTGGCAGAGAGCTGGGGGGGCCCTGGAAATGTTTCTTAAAGGGGGGTGCTGCAAAAAAAGTTTGGGAACCACTGACAGAAGTTAAAAGTTGAGTTGAGCATTGTAGCATCAGTTTGTCATGCTAATTTAATAATTTTCTGTAGTCTGTGGGTGTGTTTGCATGAAGTATGATACATTTGTCATAATTGTTTACCACAGATAAATTACAGGCATACTCCACATATCAAATTACTGGGGAACAGACAACAATTTTGGGTAAATGTGTTATGTCTTAAACTAAGAGAACCCCCAAAGGCAGAGACTGACACAAATTAAGAATCAGAAAAGGTCTAATGTCCAACAAAGAAAAAGGCAGTGAAGACAAGGAGCTGGCTGGTAAAACTAGAGTCCACTGGAAACAAAAAACTCAGCAAGGCAGTGAGGCACACCAGAGGACCTGGACACAAAGAAAAAAACACGAGTCAGGACCAAAAACTCCCAAGAACAAAAATCGTCTTGCAAATGACAGCATACAAGTCCACAGGTGAATCAGCATACTTTTAACGGCAGGAAGATGAGCTGAGTGGAATCAGGTGTGTCTCACTGCTGCTGGAGGAACCAGCCACGCCCCCTGCCACTCACACACCTGCAGGAGAAAAGAGCAGAGAGGGGAGGGGGAGGATGGAGAAGAAAACAGAGAAAACCATACAACAAAAAAAACAAAAAGAAAACACTACAAAAAAGCTAATTACTCACAAAGAGTGCAAGACAGAAGAATGTATTTGTGTATGATGTGGTAATTTGTCTCTGTAGCGGCTGAAAATGTCTTGGAAAATAATAAGGAAAGAGTGGGAACACAGAGAAGGTTGTGGCTGCCTTGACATGATCTCCAAGTACATGTATGGGTTCTGCAGCCACAGTCCAATAGCATCATCATTGTGTTGAAGGGTGACTCCAATCTTCCCATTGGTGTGAGTGTGTGGGTTGGACCTGAGATGGGCAGGAGATCTTTTGTATCTGCATCCCACTTTGCACCTGATGACAGCTGACATTAGCTGTAACCCTGAAATAGTTAAGGTAATGGAAGGACAGATGCCTTGAACACAAACTGTCTGAGAATTTCTCGATGCTTACGAATGAAAGGACACGACTGACACAAACATGTCTTTGTGCGCTCTGTGATAAGCATGAATAGGCAGAGGTGAAAATATATTCATCTCTTGGCTTTACAGCTGCCCTAATGACCAACCAAAACATCTATAAACACAAACCCACTGTGTTGTCTCCTTGTAGCCATAGTAACTCACTGTCACTCCAGCCTGCGAGCACAGTGCTGCAGCAGAGAGAGAGAGAGAGAGAGAGAGATGCTGTGCTGCTGTGAGAGAAGCCGCTGACTGAGACAACTCGGAGCAGCATGCCGGGGAATAAATTACGATATAATAAACGTGTGTATATTTCTCGCTTTCCCCTGGTGGTCTGAATAATCCAAGATAAGACAAAAGATGAGATAAAGCTTTATTGATCCCCAGCGGGGGATTGGGCTGTTGCAGAAGTGCAATGACAGAAATAAGTTCATATAAGTAGAAAAAGTAAAAGAGATTAATAATTGATGTCTGACACTAAAACAAGAAAGGAATACACAATAAAGGAAAGCTCACCGGAGCAGAGGGAAACTAAATTACTCGGTAAAATGACAGAACTGTGAAAAATAGCAGCAGAGTCAACAAATCTATAAACAGCTTTCCTTCAGTTGTTGCTAGCCCTTTTTTATACATAATGGCACTTAGAGATCCTGAAGAGTCACTCAGGCTGGCACTGCAGATAATGTTATAGTCTGCCCTGGTTTTACCCTCTTAACTGGTCCTCTAAGGCTGTCGACTGGCTCTTTTTTGTCAAAGAAAAGTCATTCAAAAGTATCTCAGAAGTCCAAGAAGTTGTAATCTAATGAGAAAGTCAGACACTTGGAGACACTGTATGGAATTAGTTAATGGAAGTCTTGACGCCACTGTTCTGCTTAGCGTTCTGCTTTTTGATGTCTGTGCAGTTGAGGTTTTGCACAAACTTAATGAGGGAGTTTTATCCTTTCCCATATTTCAAAGATACTAAGTTTCATATGTTGTAGAAATCACTGGATCTGTCTGTAAACTAGCCAAAACAGTCCATCTTAAAAAATAACACAATATTTTCATGAGACTTGTTGAAATGATAGTTATCACAAAGGATCTCATAACTGATTCATGATGCTTTCGGAGGGAGGGCCTCAAACACCAAGGCCTGCCTATAGCTTTGCTCTCACAGGCCTCCAGGGGGCTGGCCAATCAGAGGAGTTTGTGGAGCAAGGAGCCCTACAAAGACAGCAGGGCAAGAAAAAAGGGATTTTTTTAGGATTTAATTCATGCAAAGCTACTAAGGGGGTACCAAAGGGACAAAACGAAGCCTTACAAAAGCAAATAAATCTCCTTTTCGAAATGTATACCTCCTGTCTATAACACGTAGGCCACATTTCCTTGTGTCATCCTCTATTCTTCATCAGGGTATTCATGTTGGTGTCCTTTTATGTAGCAAAACATTGGTACATTTGGTTCTGAGTGTAATGGTTGATAACTACTCTGTAAACATAAATGGGGATTTCTGTTCTTTTCATCCCAGCTGTGGTCATAATGTGAGTTTTTTTCTATTTATCAGAAAGTGTCTGTGTTGGATGTGCCTGTCTTCATGATCTCTTTTCCTCATTCTGATTCCATCTCACAGGCGTACAGCAGTGCAATATATATCAAAGATGATTGGTCAAATTTGTAGGTGATGTTTAGGAGCAGAGTGTTAAAACAATGGGAACCAGTTAAAACCATTAGTTTGGTGACTGAAAGGCTCCAGGCAAGCTGACTACGCACTTCATTGGCCCACTCGGGAAAGTTAAAATGATTCCTTTAAAAATAAACAAAAACTTACATTGTGTCATCTACATCACCATGCTGTTTTTTTTAGTGATGAGTGTGAAATCATGTTGCCATTGGCTGCTTCAGCAACGTTTCATACCTGTCCCTTGACATGTGCTGCTGTTGTTCCCCCTCTCCGATTAAACAACTGAATGCAGATTGAGGTACAAGCATTTTCTTATTTTACCGGTAAAATATTTTAGTGTAAACAAGAGGCAGAGGAAATTTCAGTTTCTCTGTTGCGATAGCTGGAGTTGGCTTGGATAGGATGCAGATAATTGTGTCTTTTGCTAAATCTGCTGACGTATACAGACAAGTAAGTTGAGAATAGAGAGAAAAGAAAAGGTAGTTTGTAGGAATCAATTTAATATCAACTCCTGATAATGCACAATACTTAATGGATTGTGACGTTTGTTGTAAGCTATAAAAGCCCATTTGAAAGTGCTAATGTTCCACCTACCCATTTTAAGTCCTATGGCTGACATGGAACTATATTAACTGGGTCAGAATGAAATTGTTTGGTCCTAAATGGTTGGAGAACGTAAGTTTAAGGTGGAGCCCAAAACTGAAAACTTTAACTTACAGTTCCTGTTTGGATCAAAACTATTGGGATATATTGTAGTTTAAAGCCCTGCTCCTAAGAACCGATTGGAAATGGTTCCATCCATCGTCATCATTGACCTTCTTGCTTGACAAATCTCATTGATTCTTTATAGTACACTAGTGCGGCCTTAGACCTTATGTCAATGTCTTGTTAGGTACAATTTTTATGTATTTTTTTATTTATTTACCACCAGTAAAATCCAGAAAATTCAAAGGAGGAATCAATAAGGGAAGCTATAGGGATTAATAAAATCTTATCAATACCCATCCCAAGCCTTGACTCTCTCTACAAATTGATTCCTGTTAATTTATTTCCTGTTGTAGATTAATTTAATGTGTAAATAAATCAATTACAGATGAGATACTTTCACTTGGGGCTTGGTGGAAAGAAGCTCTTGCACGAACATATCTCAGGATGTAAATGACTTGATTTGTAGCTTCAAAGAGACCTGAGACATGGTGACCAACAGTCCCAGTCCCTCACCTGTCTGAGGAAAAGAGCACAGGAGCCGGTAAATAAACACCAGTCACAGGCTCTGACCCGGACTGACCTCTCAAAGCTGTTGAGAAATCAAATAGTCTTGTTGTTTTTACAGACATGACAGTGTCACAAAAACACCTGAGCTCAGCAAATGGGTTCACAGCCCTTTCCTTGCCCTCGCTCGTCCTTCCTTCTCTCCTCCCGCTCATCTCTCCATCATCTCCCCTATTGACCCGGGCCCATCTCGAGCCTCCATTTAAGCGTCCTCGTCTTCCAAACCTGCCCTGTCCTCTACCCTTCCCCGCCATGTCACCTTCTCTTCGTACCTAAGTTTCATTTCATCTCATCTCACGCCTCTTATTTATGCATTTTTCACCTCTTCTGCCTCAGACCCTTACCCTGTCCTTTCACGGATGCTTTCATTATTCTCTCAGTCTGTCTGTTAAAACACCCACACACACACACACAAACTGTCCTCTTATTTCCCGTCAGCCTGAGCCCCAGTTGACCTCAGTAAATGCAGCCGAAGAACGGCTATTGATTTATGCATACAGATGTAGTGTGTGTGTGTGTGTGTGTGTGTGTGTGTGTGTGTGTGTGTGTGTGTGTGTGTGCTTTTTCCTTATTCACCCTTCACAATGTCACATGCTCGTTAGCTTTCCAAGTCCCCTTTAGAGTGTGTGTGAGCGAGTGTATGAGTCAGAAAATCGAGAGTGAGTGTTCTGTGCATACTGCTTGTTTGCGCATGCATGTGTGTCTATAAGTGTGTGTGTGTGTGTGTGTGTGTGTGTGTGTGTGTGTTTACTTGCCAAGCCTGTGTGATTGAGATGAAGAGGGTGTTGCAGGCTCGCTAGTCTGCATGCACAATCATCTGAACCCCAATGTAGCTGTGACAGACAGCTCCGTCGCCCAATCAGGACGCAGAGATTTTAACAGGGCGGTGCTGCGATTGGTCGACGCAGGGCACGGATTAACCCACAGGGCCTCTTTGACTCTCTCATTCCCGTGCTGAATAATGTAGCTGTTTGTTTGATGAAGAGGGAGTGAAGGGATGAGACAGGGACACATGCTGGAGAGGAAAGTGTGGGGCATTCTGGGAAATGAGAGGGAATCATAAGCAAAGAGAAGGAAATCCTATTTGTGTAACAGACGAGGGAGGCAGGGGAAAGACTGAGAGAGGAAAGAAAAGTGCAGCATGGAAAAAATGAAGTGTGAGATAACCAGCGCAAAGAGAGGTACACGATCAGTATGCATTAAACTAAACAGACGTGAGGGAAGCCAGAGAGAAACCAAAGGAGAACAGGGCGAGAAATAGAAAGATATGGTGACACATCCGCAGAGACACAGCAGCGAGCATGGACAGACGAGTGAGAGAGGATGTGAATGAGAAGAAAAAAAAAAGAGTGTGAGTGTTAAACCTCTCTGTGCTGTCATGCAGAACTTTTGCTGCTTTATCCAAAGCACCTCTGCAGTGGTTCTCTGCAGATTTGCAAAAGTAGAGGTCATGGGAGCATTGGACCCAATTGGACAAAATGGCTGTTTGTCTAAGCATTAAAAGTGATAACAGCTAAGGAGACTACATTTAAAAAAAAAAAAAGAAGTAGACCTGCATCTTTTTGCTCTTCACTAACTTAATTTGAACTTGACTGCTGTTTTATCTCTCTCAAACAAAGGAAGGATGACTTCTTGAAGTTATGCAAAAGGTTTTCCAACAAGTTTATCAAGGTAGAATTGGTGCCTTTTTATGTCAATTCCACACAAAAATTTGATTTTGCACCTCTGTTATTCAAGCGTGTTATTCTATGTCAGTATGACTTAAGATTACTGAAGTTGTGACAACACTCAAGTTGGCATTGTCACAACTACAAAATATATATTTCTACTTTAAATTCTCTGACCAAATAAATCAGTAATGCATGTCATTCACCTCAGTCCCTCCCAGCTGTTCAGTAAAGCTACAGCTTTCAAGTTACACCCTTTGTGAATTGTGACCTAACAAAAACAAAAGTTAACATAAGAAAAACTTCTATTGAGTTTAAACATATAAACTATGTCAAACAACTACCTGAAGAAATTAAGTAAACTAAAAAGTCTAAAACAACCAAACTAAGACAAGACATCTTGTTAATGTAAATAACTTCTGTTGGTGTCTGACCAACAAAATGTTTTTTTGGTCCAGACATGAAATTTAAAAGGGAGCACTTTGCATCATAATTTTACACTGAAAAAAAACAAAACAAAACTGACAAACATGTTGTTTAAGAAATCAGACTGAAATTATTTTATTTTCCCTGGACTTAGTTTTGTTCATTTGAACCCTGCAGACGTCTAGAGCTTCCACTTTACATCTCTTAAAAGACAGTCACTTATTTCCATCTCAATTTTACTTATATACATGAAACTTACTGGTACTTCATACTCTTTAATGTGTCTTTCTTTGTGGTGTATCGTTATACATTGCAGGTTTTTTTATCTAAGTTTCATCTGAAGTTCTCCTTTCCTCATCTTGTACTTTTGCAGAGCCTTGGAGTTGACACATCCACATTTCATTGTTTATATTCATGTAGAAATGAGACAAATACAAAAATAGAACTTCTTGATTCTTGACATTAAAGAAACAAATACATTCAGTATGTGGATGCATGCAGTCGTCTGTCAACCAGTGTGTTTGCACTATTATGATATGAAATGTGTGCATGACAAATAGATTTGAATCTCTTAGTAGTGATACAGATAATTCCAGAGAGGTTGGTCACAAACAGCAGTGATTCAACAAACACTGTGATTGGCCCTTGGTGTTGGTATGTTGTTTCATACTTAATCTGAGGCTACAAACTGTGACTGTTGAGCACATGTCAGCGGGGTATACTGTGGGGCTCAGCTGGTCTCAGTCCGGCTTGTCACTCATTTTGATGAGCTGTCTCAATTGAAACTGTGTCTGAACCACAGCTGATGAAAAACAACATCTGTACGCTTGGTTAGAGCAGACGGTCACTTTGCAATGACAAAAATCAACAATGAAGGGCAAAATATTTCACTTTGTGTGCCCGCTGGGTCAATGTTACATCTTTTATTACATAAAACAACACTTTTCTAAATTACTGCTGCTTTGACCTCAAAGCAACATGGCAGCCAACACACTCAAAAAGATGAAACATTGACTTTAATTAAATTTATTATGTCAACTGGTTCCATGTAAATGTATCAGGTTGGTTGAAAGCAATAACTTCAGGGTCAACTAAGTTGAACTCAAAATGATTTCTTTCAACTGACGCAAAGCATTTAGATGGAACCATTTGACATAAATTCAATTAGGGCAAATGTTTCACTTTTTTTGAGAGCACTTGATAGCAACAACTAGCCTGATGATAATCAGAGGCTCTCATTGATTCAGATATAGACTTGAAACATATTTTCCATATTCCTGACAAATTTGACTACACAAGTTGATGTCAGAATTTCATAAGTTTCCCATCTTGAGTCTAAAGGTTTCCACAAAATCACTTTGGATGTCAGTCTCTGATCCGTTCGCTTGACATAGGGTTACCAGGTGCAGGACTGCATAGTATTATCACTTTTACAACATCCAACTAATGGAGACTATGCCCTGAGTTTGATCGGCTCTGGCTCCACTAAGTGAGAGTAAGCTATCACTATCGCCGATATCAGCTGTCAATCAATCAACATACATGTGGGGTCAGGAGTTTATCTGTCACCTCAATCCTCTTCTCCTCCACCTGCGGACTCATAAAATGCACAAAACCATCAGACTCCAAACTTTGGCTGGAAAAATGAATTCTTCTTCTTCAAACAACAAGAAGAAAATACATCTACAAAACAGAACAGTAATATATTTATTCATGAGCAAAAACTGTGCAGAGCAATTCACAAGGAGTGTTTTGTGAACTTTGTCAACATTATTTCTCCATGGAGGAGAGTGTGATGTGAAGCACCACACATCATGTAAAACCCACAAGAAGCAACTTGCTCAGAAATCAGTCACTCCATGGAAACAGATGTTTTGACTAGATAAGTTGCACATGGATAAGTTGTGAAACTTCAAGCTTATTTGTTGACATTTAACAAGTTTTTTTTTTTTTTTTTTAATCTATTCATTTATTGTTTTACAGGTGCCAGTTTTATGTGACAAATACATTTATTCCCTGTATGAATTTGAAAAATTCTGTAGAAGAAAATAAGTTGCTTAAACCTCTGTGTATACAGTGTGCAACTAAATCAAACGGCTGTTTTTCATATATTATCCGGACCAAGCCTGATCTGAGTTGAAATGTTTGTTTTAGAGTTAGATGGACACTGTTTAAAATAGTAGACGTTTCAGTACTGCAGTAATGTGTCCCCCACACACACACACACACTCTTCGTCACACTTGCAGCTTGTAGGTAGATATATCTACTGGCTAAAAAAAAAAAAAAAAAAAAAGTATAGTACCAAATTTGTAGCTTGTGATCTTCTGTTTTGCACTAAATTATAGGATATAATTGTTTAATCCTCTTGTTTTCTTTGGGTAAATTAGACCCAATGTGACATTTCTGCAGGTCTTGATGTGAATGACAGTGATCAAATCAAGGAAACAAACAAATGAAAACCCACTTCAGAAAACAAAGAATGAAAGAAACAAAGGCTGATGAGCACAGGTGTGATAAGCACAGGTGTGATGAGGACAGGTGATCTGAATGATGGGCTCGTTAGGAGCTCTGGAGGCCAAAGGAACCTGCAGACTACCAGGCCCCATCTGTAACACCTGATTACAAAAGTTATTTTGTCACAACATTGGTTTTCTTTCATAGAATTGATTGAAAATTACATGCCATGCTGTTGACATGTATGTTTTATATAAATTTATAGCATCTTCCTGCCATTAAATACATTTATATGATTTTAAAAAAAAATCTGTGATATTACATCAATTTGTGCACCTCTGATAATAACCTTAGTGCAAAAAAAAAAAAAATAAGATCAGAATTTCATGCATTTTTCTATTCAAAATAGAGGTATACTTTTATGTAAACAAGGCCTTTCATACCATCAGTCACAAAAGTAATTGATAAATATATGTGAATATGTTGGAAACAGTTTCACAAAGATGGAGGAAAAAAAACTGAAGGATATTTTTCACCTTGTTCTTTGTAAGCAGCCAGAACAGATGGTGCAGGGTAAATTTGAAGACATCAGGAGGAGATAAAATACAACATGTTTTATCCATTCTTTTGGAAATAATTGTACTTTTTCAAAAGTTATTGTTTGGTTTTTTGATACCTTTGATTAGAGAGGATATGACAGTAGAAAGAGCAGGTAACAGTCTGTAGGCTGGATTCAAACCTGGGCCACCCACTTGAGGGCAACCCAAACCACAAGGCCATCTGCGTATGCTAATTGTACTTTTAAAACTGGATTGACAAGTTTGAATTCAATGGCTCAGGTGTACGACTCAAAAATTTTGACAAAACAGCAGCTCTTTCTAACAGTGAAAACAAACAAAAGAAAAGCTATGTTTTATTGGTAAAAGCAATGAAACCAAATTATAGCAACCCTGGAGAAAACTGAGCGAGGAACATAACAACCCCACGGATAAAAAAAAAAAAAAAAAAAAAAAATTCAACTGGCTTCAGGTGTAACTTTACAAAAAAATGTACATACATAATTACGTTTAAATCAAAACAAAGGCCTCTGGAATGGACAGAAGGGTTAAGACAAGGGGAGATAGGCTATTTATATGCGAGTCAATGGGACACTACTACTGTGTATGCTACAACTAGGTCTGTCAAACAACAAAGAATAAATGGATAAGAAAAATGAAACAAGTTGTCTTATTAAATATTCACAAAAGAAAAGAAAGATAGACAGGTTGACTGGAGGTAAAGGTGAAATTAGTGCCTTCACTTTTGGATTGTTTGTAAAAGTTGCCCTGTAACAGGAGACCCTTCCCTCCTTGGCTCAAACTGTTTGGACTTATGTGAACAAGGCACTGATGTGAAGCAAAACAAGAGGTAATCTCAGGAGCAGTTTTCCTGCAGTGGCAACAATAAACCCAGAAACTGGAACATATGGGTGCTTGACTTTTAACACTAGTGGTAGAGGACTGGTTATAATGGATTCAGATGTACAGCTTACTGGCAGTTAGGACTTTATGTCTCTGATTATCAGCTTTCAAAGAGTCGTCCACCTCATCAGATTTTATTCACAGTTGGTCAAACGTTTATAATCAGATTTCAGAGATTACACTCAAACACACGAGCCATCACCAAACAAAATCTGATATTAACCCCTGCCGCTAGCCACACCTATATGTCATCATCCTGCTTAAATGGTGAATGGTTAATGCTCTGAAGCCAAAAAGCGGATTTTTGGCAAAGTGAGGATTAAAGCCGAACTGTTGCAGTCAACCTGTCACGGAAAGTCCCAGAGTTCAAAGTGATTTTTGTTTTCATTTTCAAAGTAAGTACATTTCAACTTTAGTTTTCAATATGAGAGGAAAATCACTTCCTCTTTTTTTTGTTTTCCCTTCACCTATCACAAATCCTGTCACAGTGTTTTTGGAATATGGATTTAAAATGTTACACAATCCCATCATCATCAGGGAGCTACGTTAATAGCTTTAGCCAAATCTGGCTTTGTAGGAAATGTGACTGAAGCATCATCAGCTCAGCCAGCTCACAACAAACACAGAGATAGTGTCTGTAAAGCAGCCAGGCCACAGTCAGTCCAGGCTATGTAGGTCACACGCCAAGTGTGTGTGTGTGTGTGTACATATCCCTGAAAGAAAAGAGCAGCGGTGTGTGTTTTCATGAGTCTGAGTCTAGTGGTGAGACTCTGGCTGAACTTCTCCTGCTTCAGTCCAGGAACGCTGCATTGTTGGAAAACTTGAGTGTGTAAGTTGGCAGGGCAGAGTGTATGTGTGTGTGTTTAATGTCATTTGCATAGCTGCTTATCAGCTGTTGATGGAAATGTTGACCATATTGGGGGCTGGATGAGTGCCTTTTTGGTCCAGGGACACTCTGTAACCAATCTGCCTTTCTAAGCCGTAGTAAGCCGCGCTAAGCCAGTTTGAAAGTTGCTGCCGGTCTGCTGTATGCCGCCAGCATCGGCTCACGTCTGGTCGCAAGTGTGT